>QKWP01002157.1:0-83484 GCA_003550325.1 Gigaspora rosea
ACGAATAAAAAATAAATAAAAAAAACAAAAAACAAATTAAGAAAATAGATAAATAAGAAATAAAAATATAAAAATATAATCGTTCTTCCAAATAATAGCATTTGAACAAATTATCTTTTGGTTTATAAAAAGAAAACCCCGTACACCTTTATATACACATTCTAAAATTGATTTACTGTGTTACGATTATAATCGTATAAAGAACGACCGTAATAATAGATAATAAAATAAAAATAATGACGATTATGCTAATTTGCTATTGATAAATTCTACTAATAACTCAAAAATCTAGAAAATAAAAGTTCAAACGTTCAACATAATGCAGAAGTTCAACAACATAATGCAGAAGTTCACGTAACACAGAAGTTCAACATAATGCAGAAGTTCGACATGATGCAATAGATTTAACTCGATTAGACGAAAATTCCGCTAAACACTTACGTACCACAGTTGAAACAGATACCGACGGACTATATTCAGATGAAGAACAAACAAATAATCCCGATGATGAAAACACACCCTAAGAATAATAAATATTTTAATACACCCGATTATCTGTTTTTGTATGTTCGAAATGCAGCTCCAATTAATTAAATACTTCCTCTTTGTTTTATCTTCTTTACCTAAACAATAAAAATAAAATGTATTATTTGACATTAATAATAAAAAAATATGAATAAATAAGATATCAACCTTGGCCTGTAAATCGCATATAAAAACTATGACTCGACTGTATTCCATCGAGTTGACGTTGAAAATTCCTTTTGTAAAGTAAATCGAAAAAATAAAAATTTAATATTAAAAGAAAAATACATATATTACCCATTTTAATATACAATTTTTGAATTTACCCGAATTATTCTGCAATCCTAAATATGAGTAGAAACTTGAATTATTCTATTCAACGCTTCTCTATTCATGAATATGAGAGTGTTATCCCATCAAACTTAAATGAAGAAAACTCAACACAAGTAACATTACTATCTTCCAACCTTACACTTATCACAACAAAATAAACCAATTCGTTATAAACAATCCTGCGCCAATATCACAATATGACCAATCAACCGGTTCATCATTAGCTTTCCCATTCTGGAGACCATCACCTATGTTAAAAAAACTTCTTAACCAATTCGAAACTAAAATTTTGCATGATCACCCTCATATTCCTTGCTGTTACTGTTCGATTTTGATGTATCGGTCCTCAACACAGTGGATAACGTATGATCCAAATGAAGATTACACTTTATCTATAGCATTTTCTAATATACCTGTTTACCTTCGCCATTTTACCAACAAACCTAGTAAAATAGCCGTATGTAGAAGCTGTAAGAACCCAAAAAACAGAAGATTTCTACCTGTTCTATCAGACGTACCTCGTGAAATAAGCCAGGTACTGATGAAACACAGAAAATATCTTTTACCGATCCATATGACATGTTCATTAAGTCGCACTCCAGGATCAAATCCCTATACCACATACCGATTTCTACAGGGTGATTTTTTCTTGAGCAAAAACCTCCATGCACTTGAATTATTCTCTGGNCAGGATCAAATCCCTATACCACATACCGATTTCTACAGGGTGATTTTTTCTTGAGCAAAAACCTCCATGCACTTGAATTATTCTCTGGCATGATTAGTGCTTTCTTAGACCAAAATGAACCAGCACACTGGTGCCATGAAACTCTTCCCATCGCCAGCAATTGGCTAAAATTAAATAATCCATTATTTCGTTAGTACATGCTTTTATTTAATATCACTTATCCATCTCTGTCAAACCCATCACCAATTCCTTTATCTTTAGCAAGTCAATCTCAAGAAAACAATAACACTGTTCCATTACGAACCAACTCCACAATCCCTGATCTCATAATCCAAACAATGCATTTCCTCCTGAAATACACAATGAAGACTTAAGATATAAAAGACTTATGGCCGGTTTTATGAATTTAGATGACTTGACACTACCAGTATCTTATAGTGACCCCGACCTCGAAGCAATGATTTTTCCTGACCTATTTCCTACTGGAAAAGGTCATTACGAAAACATATGCAGCCAACTAGACCTTCACTCAAGCACAGAAAGCTACAGAAAGTATATCAAACTTAGAATGTTCTGCCCTGATCCCAGGTTCAGATTACACTGGTACTGGCCGCACTGGTCATACTTGAACCTAGAAAAAAGACATAATTTTCAATACAACTTAATCAAAAAAGCATATCACGAGAACATTACCCAACAAGAGCTGACCTTATAGGTATACTTTTGTTATTTGAACACTGTTTTTACAATAAGTTGCATCATTTCATCTCATGTATATAGATACTTATATACATACATAATATGTATAAATATACATGTACATATACATATACCTATATAATCTTTGTATATTTGGGGTTTTTTCTTTTTTCTGAACTTCTAATTTAAAAAAAATCATGATTATTATCCAAAATTTCTGTTGTATTCACAGCAAAAAGTATGTATACTGGCAGACCAATAATCGACAAATAAAAAACAACTACCATACGATCAAGCTTAAAAACCGCTGCCCCTTATTTCAAAAAAAAGGAACTCCAAGTAAATACAATGCTCCGATCTTATGGTTTGCCACAAATCTTCTACACAATGACTATGGCAGAAGATAAATGGAATCATCTTAAAGAAATTCTATTATCAACTGATAACAGAGACCCATTACCGACAAACCGCCCACTACATATCTATTTATTCTATCACCATAAGCTTACTAATATACGTAACAAGCTATGGAAAAATACTAAACTAACACAATGGGGTAAACTCGAAAATTATTTTGAGAGAAACGAATTCCAGAATAGAGGCACTATATATACTCATGGCTTCTCTTATACAAGTATTAAGATCCCTGAATTAATTGAAAGAAATACAATATGGGCTGATTTACCAGGCCAAAATCAGGAACCAGAACTATATCATTTGGTTACAACATATCAAATTCACAGGTTAACACAATTTATTTTTTCTTAAATTCTAACTTGATTTCATATACGTATATATTTTTATAATTTAATCTAAATAGATAAAATAAATAAGAATAAATAAAATAAATGATAAAAATTAAAAAAATAAAAAAATTAATTAATTGTTTATTTAATACCTTTATTTCACATTTGTGACATCGATATAGATGCCACCCAGATAAGTGCGGTGGTCCCATCTTCAACGGAGTGCCATGCAGGAAAGGTTTTCTCCAACCTTTATCGGATACAACATGTAGAGATAGTCGCTCACTAAGATACATATATAAAAGAACAAAAGAGAAATACTGATGGATAGTACCTTACCATCTAGAAACCTTTATGATATGGCAAGGCCATATCAATTTCCAATATGTTACTACAACAGGATTTGCAAAATATGTAACAAAATATGTAACAAAACCCGAGCCTTCAGAAATTTTCAACATTGATGACCATGATAGCTATAGAACTCATATACAAGCAAGAAGACTAGGGGCAATGGAATTAATGATCTTACTTCTTCAATATCAAATAACACGATCAACAGTCTCTGTTCAATACTTACCCTCTGCTCCTTCAAATCTACGCACCAGAGCAGTAAAACCTATACACCTACAACTAAGAGCCCTTGAGAATGACGACGATGATGAAGAAAAACCCTACTGGGACGATGCAATAGATAAATACTTTAGCCGCCCAAAAACAGATGAATTCAGGAGCATAACTTATCCTAAATACTTCAAAAACTATAACCTAAAAATTACACTACCATTACAATCTGCAAGACAATCCTGTACAAGAGACCAAAACAATCGTTACGTGATTAAAAGAAAAAAGCCCCTTCTTCTAAGATTCGTAAACTACAAAGTAGAAGATGGTAAGCTTTAAATTTTAACTCTCAACGTCATATAAAAAATTATATGTTGCTTTATAACAACAATAATGATTATAAACATGACAATTGCAATTTTAAATCTAAACTAAAAATTAATAACAATAATGATAAAGATTATATAAAAATTTAAATAATGTAAACTAAAAACTTTTTATTAATCACTCTATACCTTAGGTGAGCCATTCTTCTTTCAACATCTTATAATGAAAATTCCATGCTACTCGAAAGAAGAACTTCTTGAGAACCATTCTAACTATTTTGAAAGATTCAAATCCTTGTACCCTGACCATTACAAACGAGAAGTAAACAGGTTAACCAACACCACTATATCTCAACAAATCCGAACCTCAACTGCATACAAAGAAATAGTGGAAAATATACTTACCAACCTAAATAACATGGAACTCCACGAAATAATCCTCAACCAACTAATTTCACTAGAACGTAAAACACCTTCAATCGATCCACATTTTACACTAATGCTAGATGAAGACCAATATCTAACTTATGACCTTCTTTGTAACTTCTGGGGACCGGAACATCAAGGCAAATATCCTTACTTTTTCCTAACTGGATCGGCTAGTACAGGTAAATCGTACCTGTTACATATAATCATTAGCCTCTTAAATTCAAAAAAAATCAATCACATTGTAATTGCGCCAACTGGAGTAGCTGCACAAAACGTCAGTGGAAAAATGATTCATTCTGAACTAAAAATAAGGCAAACCCATTCACATTATGAAACCTTGGCAGTTCACGATCCAAATACAAAAGAAAATCTAAAAAAACTCAAAGCCATAATAATAGAAGAGATATCAATGGTTTCTAGTGATTTATTCTCATTCATAAGTAACTTATTCGGCTCAATTTACAATAACTCAAAATTATTTAGAGGAATTCCCGTACTTCTAGTCAGAGATCTTTTCCAATTGCCACCAATAAATGCCCAATACGTATTTTACTCTCCTGTTTGGAAAAGATTCTTTCCACTGTTCCTAACCCAACCTAAAAGGCAAAGGAACGACCCTAATTTTTACAGTCTACTCCAAGAATTACGATATAATCGTCTTTCTAAAACATAAAAAAAAATGATCAAAGATAAAATCGACACCTCTAATCTCAATTACGATGCTATCTCTCTACTCATCTTGTAGGCATACGTGAAACTGCCAAATAAATTAATAAATTAATTTGCGATAACCTTCCAACCAACGAATTTGGAATTGACTCAATAATCTCAAAAGCCATTGACACCCTCAATCATAACCTACTCGACACAAATAACAATAAACACTTAAACTTTAATCGCTATACAAACTTACCCGATGAAGTAATCTTAAAAGAAGGTGCGAGGGTTATGTTCCTAAACAACAAACTATTTGACCACAACATTTGCAATGGTACAATTGGTGTGATCACAAGCATAATAAATGACCATACCATTGAAGTCACTTTTCCAACCACAACCGATATCATCAAACTAAACCTACAAAAAGAGACAACATATTTTGACATCAACGGAAATCCAGCATCTAGATGTCAATTCCCCATTCAAAACGCTTTTGCACTCACAATTCACAAAACCCAGGGATTAACTTTACCTCACACAACAGTAAACGTGGACCAAAAAATATTCGCAGAAGGTCAAGTCTACGTCGCAATGAGCAGAGCTCCTACGTGGGAATCCATTAACATTATCAACTTTGATTTTACCGCTGTTAAAACAAACAGATCGGTAATAGAAGAATACGCACGACTAAGCGAAATACATAGAAAAGGATTAGCACATATGCTACGTACGTAGCTAAATCCTATACACTCTTAAAAGTTACACTATCACGTTTAAACTACCATTTAAAGTTGATACGTACGTCTCCAAAATTAAAATTACTTTTTTAATACTTCTAATATTAATAGTCTATAAAAATATCATGAACACAATTTGTAAATCGATATTTTATTAAATAAATCAAAATGCACGATTCGTATACTATCCCCTGAAATAAAAACGTTACACAAACTCCCTGCGCATCGCAAGCGTTTAACTTGTTGATATATTACACATGGGCGCTATTTTGAATCTTATACATATATGCTTAAAAATTTGGTTACCTCAAAATAGCGCACATGTGCGCACTCAAAATAGCATGCAGGTGATTGAAACACTACGCAGGTGTGCAGTAATACGGTAGTATTTTATCATTATGTATTATGTTATATTTCATATTTTGGCATAGTTTATGACATAGTTGAGTGATTTTAACCCTCAACAAGGGTTATAAATTCTTAGTAAGTATATGAAACCCTCAGTGAGTGAATTAAACACCTAGCGAGTGATTAAAACCTCAGTATGAATTGAAAATATTGAGGGTATAGTTTTAGTTTGCAAAGAAAATAACGGATGTTCATAGCATTAGTATTATTATTGAATCATTAGGGTTCTACGTCAGCTATGTAAATCAAACCTATATCAGGTCCTATTATAAATTTTATTATTGAAGATTTTTTACTAATCAAATTTTTTAATAAATAATGATAATAGATTAGTTATATAATTTTTATTACAGCAATATTTATTACATTGTCAGTTATAAACTGTATAATAAAGCTAATTTATTAGTGAAGAAAGAGTTGATGCAATATTTGGCCAAATAATTGTGGTTGAGCTTCTTGAAGTGGTTGCTTTTCGGTTTTATTTCTTTGTTTTCGTATTTCATTCAATCCATCAGTTAAATTTTCCTTTGGAATTTTGTTAGATGCCAAACGAAGCTTTGATTCTTTAATCGAATTTTATCAGTTAAGATCGACGCTTATATGATATACCCATTGCTAAAAATAGATTGCCCTTTACCGTAATTCAAAGTAATATTTTGTAGAAATTAAAATTAAGTCTACGAAAAAAGTTACGAAGCTGTTTTTTATAATTAAATAAAAAAAAACTTACAATTCGGTTCAAATTTAAAATTTTAATGTGTTTAATGCTGTTTAATGGATTTGGAACCAATGTTTTATAAACTTATATGAAAAAATACTTCGTAACTTTATAAATATATTGTGTAAAAACCAATTGGTTTTTAAAAACTTTGAAAGAGAAAGAAATTCGATCTGTGCATCTAAAAGAAGTATGTGATATTTCTATATTTAATTTATATGATATACTTTTGATCGATGAGATCATTAAAAAGTCTTCTAATAATGAAATATTAAGGGGACCTGATATAGGTTTGAATTTACATAGCTGACGTAGAACGCCCCATTGAATCATGTATTTGGACGATCCTTGCTATTGCTAGTGAAATACTAGCAATAAAAAAATCATCATCTGTTTAAATTCAATATAAGGAGTTTCATCAAGCGTCAGGAGTTTCATCAAGCGTCAGAAGATTCGTCAAGAGTCAGGGGTTTCGTCAATTGTTAAGGATTTAGTCTGACTTCTGTCTGACTAAACCCTTGTGTCATCGCAAAATTTATTGCATCAGGCATCATTAGACTATATAAAGATTGTATTTTTAAAACCCAATTTTTTTATCAGCCAAATATTTTTTTGTTATTTAATGGATATCAGTGAATATAGTGTATTCCACAGAAGAATAGTAAAATTATATGAATGAATGCCATGTGGTTTCCTATTATTCTGTGGAATACAAGTGTTCACAGATATTAAATAACTAGTTTATCCCAGGGGCACAATGTAACCGGTTCAGCTCACCTCACAGACGCTCGTTTCGTAGACATAACATTTCATCGACAATAATTCACCGACATGTTATTTCGCCGTCATTTATTTTCCATTTCACCGACAGTTTACTTCACCGAAACTCATTTCACTGACAAAATAATTCTGGTCATTGTCGTTAGGGTCAGGCTAGAATTAGAGTTAGGGTCAGGGTCTATGAAATGAGCTTCGGTGAAATAAATTGTCGGTGAAATAAACTTGTCGGCGAAATAATTGTTGGTGAAATAAACATGTCGGTGAATTTTTGTCGGTGAAATGTTATGTCTACGAAATGAGTGTCGGTGAAGTGATACGTATCCCAATGTAACAACCCTGTGCAATCACATAAATTTTTCTTTAGTAATTATTTTTAGATTGATCTACTTTAATATTGTTGATCTTTTTTCAAATTAAATAAAAAAAATCACACCACTACTTATATGAAAAAAGAAGCTCTTAAATTACAACAAATCTCACGTGTAGAAAACACTGTCAAATGTGCCATAAAGTGGTTGTGTTTAGTCAACAGATTCAGTGAAATTATAAATTACAAAAGTTATCAAAAGTTATTGAAAAAATTGTAAAAGTGACTAAAATGCAAAAGAATCAACTTTAATGATGTTATGTTGCTTATACAAAGATTTATTCTTCAAACCATATTTTAATTGTTGTTTTAAACTATTCAAGATTTTCTGTAATCGTTCTTTACAATAAATGGTGATTCAACAATTAAAAGATTTGGAAGTTCCAGAAGATGGACATGTAGTATTTGATAGAAAATGTGCAAATTGCAATCAAAATAGCACGCCACCAGCTTGAGGTCAAACATATGATCCTCAAAAATTCAAAAGGATGGGATAAAGATGTATTAAAGAATTTCAACTTAAAGTGACAAAATACGAAGATCATATCAAATGGATTCCTTTTAATAGATTAGATAACATTCAAAAGACTAATGTTTGATTTTTAGCAACTTCGTTAGATTGCTTATTAATAACCATATATACATGTGAAAAGAAAGTTCACGCACATCGCAATAATTATATTTAAAATCTGATTAGTCAAAATCCAATACACAACAATTTTAGTCGCACTGGTCTATATGAAAATCAGGTGATTTTCATATAGTCCGGTGGAACATAACCTAGAAAAAAAAGCACGGGTTATTACATAGTACCCATTGGATAAAATATTTATTCTATATTAGTTTTATGTTTGTTGGTCCAAGCATTACCACTATGCAAACCTTATTAATTTTTTTGTGAACGGATTAAATGAATACAATACATCAATAATTTATCCTTCTCATGTTAATTATCATTATTATCGTCATCATCGAACCAACCATCATCCTTAATTTCATCTGATTCTTAAATTTTGGTTTCCTCGCAATCATTGAATTTTTGGCGAGGTGTTTTTCGACCATGTTTATCAGGTTCAGCAACTTTTATAATTTAAACGGATTTCTTTTAAAAGGAGTCTTCCACGAACATGAGACATTGCTTTGAATTGTTTTTTTTTTTTTTGAATGCTAGTAGTAGGGATGGCAAATGATTTAAAACGTGATCTTAAAAAAACATGTTTGTTTGATTTAAAAACTGTTGAAAATTGTTTTAATACATTATGACGTAATATGATCCGAACATGATCCGAGTTGCATATATAATAATGATTAAATTCAAAAATAAATTAATCGATATTCAAAAAATAAATTAATCGATATTCAAAAAATAATTTAATCGATATTCAAAAATCAAAAACTTAATGAGATTTAATAGTGGTAATATTTGCAATACCAACGAATGCAAAACTAGTACAGAATGAAAGTTGTATTTGCCGATAGGCAATTATGCATTTAAAATCAATGTATTTAAATTCTTAAAACGATCAAATACATTTCTTATATTCTTAAATGTAATAAATTCGAAATTATATAACAAATTATCTGAAACTAAAATTGGCCAATCAGAGACGATAATTTTAATTTCAGCCAAATTTTAGAATCAGACGCCGATGTTTTAAAAAAGTTTTAAACCAATAAAAAATGTTAAAAAACGTTTTTTTACCATCCCTAGCTAGTAGTCAAAATAAAATATTATACAACTATAAATTACGTAATCTAAGATCACGTTTTAAAACATTTGCCATCCCATAGGTACGTCGAGTGTAACTTGAGTTTTCGTAAGGTGAACATCTTTCTGCCCTGAAATACAAAGTAAAACTCCGATGAATATATAATTGGAAATTTTTACTTTGTATTCGCAGGTTGTTCTCCCTATGCAAACTAAGTTACACTCGGTGTACTCCTAAAAATAGTCAATTTACTTGATAATTCGTTTATAGTAAAACGCAACGCAAATTACTTTTTTACTATGTCCACAAATGCCACTTCATCACAAAGCGGAGTCATTTTCTACTAAGACCGGGTAAATGTGCTTACTGAATCTAAATGAAGACATAGAGCATTATTTTCTAATTCTAATGATATTAAATCACTAAATTCGGTAAACAAACTATTGCAGTATTGTTTACATGAATGACTTAGCAAATTTCCATAGACGTACAGTCATGCGCGTTAAATTTACTACAGTTATCTCATTCATATTAAGTCGTATGCTACACTGATTACTGTATCTAGTTATAATTATAGTCATTTAGTTTTTTAAGTGACTTAATCACTATTTTGTTAAAAATCTATAGAGTGCATTCCATCAAATTAAAAATGCATTTGTCCAAGCAATCGGAAATAAACAACTATAGACTATGATTTTATATTTTTTTAAAGGAATTCTTTATTTATTAAAATTATCAAATTATAAATAATTTGTCATATCTAATTCTTCAAATATTTAACCAGAATAAAAAAACCCATTGGTTTAGTGTGACGGTTTCTTGATATATATTTAATTATAATGTTGTTAACATCATTTTTACATACATTAAATAATAATTTCATCTATTTTAAAAAGATATTTGATTTCATTTTTTTCTTTTTACAAAATAAAAAAAAATGAAAATTATAAAAAAAAATCAAAGGAAAATACCTTTGCACGTTCAAAAATTGTTCAAAAACAGAAAGCTGATCGCTGAAGGAGGTTATGCAACAGTTTATAAATGTCTTAACAAAAAGAAAATATACGCATTAAAACATCCAAAAAATCTAGATAACAAACATTTTCGCGAAGTAAATATGTTATTTTTAAGAATGTTTTTTTTTTTTTTTATAAAGATTAAACATTAAATTTTTTTAATTTAATTTTATTTTATTTTTATAGCTAGAGGTTCTTATGAAAATTTCAGGTCATCCTAATATTATTCGATTTTATGGAATTACGCCAGGTCAAAAGATTTTTTCTTTGCTGTTATTTATTAGCAATTTTATTTAACAAATTTTTTTTTTTAAATAAACAGATTGGGATATAGTTTTAGAGTATGCATACGGTGGAACTCTGCGTGATTATTTGAAAAGCAATCGTGATATAAATTGGGTAAAAAAAACACGAATAGCAACGGACATTCTCGTTGGACTTTCTTACTTACACGATAACGGAATTATTCATAGAGATCTTGTAAATATTCATTATTAATTATTATTATTATTATTATTATTAATGTAATGTTAAATAAAAATCATAATACTTTTTTAAGCATCCAGGGAATATATTAGTTAATCGAGGAGTGATTAAAATTGCTGATTTTGGTTCCTCGAAATGTGACGATGGAGTAAATTCTATCGATTGTCTTGGTGTAATGGCTTATGTTGATCCTGAATGTTCTTATTCTGATGATTGTATGGGTGTGCAGCGATCTACAAATTTGATCAAAAAATATTCTCCTCGTGATAAAAAATCCGATATCTATAGTTATGGAGTTATACTCTGGGAAATGGCAAGTGGTCAACCACCAACTAATCATTTATTGCCAGATATAAAAAATGTACGTGTACCACAAAAGTACGTTAGTCTTTATAAAGGATGCATATCACCACGAAAAGAACGTTTAGAAAGTACTGAAATTTTTAGGCATTTAAATGAAATTTTAGATGAAGAATTTGTCAATGAAATTGATAGTTGTAAAGTTACAATGCTCTCTATAATAGGCGCTATAATGTTCTCTTTAATAGACGTTGTAATGTTTCCTTTATAGGCAGCTTTGTGGTTTATTTCAAATCTTTTTTAAGATATCCATTTGTGCGTTAAATAGACATTTTGGGTTTCTCAAGCGCCTTAATCGATGGGTCAAAATGTGTCGGGAAATAAATTTTACTTAGCGGAGTGCTTATCATTATAGCGAATACTTTATAGAAACCTTGATTTTTTTAAAAATATATCTAACATATAATAATAAGTCATAATAAGATCTGTTAACTTTCTTGTAAGAGACTTATTTTATATTATAAACATATTAGAAACATATTAGAAACAATTTATTCATCACCCGGTTAACACCTCACCCCTTTCTTTTTAAAGCAAAGTATTGAAATATAAGCGATTTTTTAAAAAAATTTCTTTTCTTTGTTGTTACACAAAGACTATTGGACAATCATGGAGGGGTGAAATTTACGCATTATTTTTAATATGATTATGTATTATATTATTAAAATATTGTAATTTATTATTATTATTATTATATTATTATTAGATTAATACATATTATTTTATATATAAAATTATATTGTATCTATATCTATAATGCAAAAAATTCATATGGGCCGATTTTTAAGATCTAAGAACTTCCGAATCTTGTACAACGCATTGTGCCAATCAGATCCAACCTAGGTGATGTTTTCAAAGACGTAATTAAGCTTCATACGATTCATCGCCTTTTCTAACCAATCAAGGCTATCAACATCAGCTAGAAGATGAGTTGGGGATGAGTTGGGGATGAGTTATACGTTAGAAATGAGTTGACGAGTTGGAAATGAGTTGTGTTTGGTAGAAGTTAACACAACTTCTTTAGTTTATTATATTTGCCATATATGTTTTTTTTTTGTTACGGTTATTTTTTTTCTAAATATCTAACATTCGAAAACCCAAATATTTAGAAAATAAGTCAAATGTTGCCTAGTTTAAAAAAAACTCTAACAAGGTACCCATTCAGTAAGTTATTTACCAACCCAAGGTTCTTTTAAGTACTATGATAGTTCGCAAGTGATCGACAGTAGCATTATAGTAAAATTCGGTGAAAATTTAATATAAATTTTTATATTAATATGAAATCCACAGCTGCTACAAAGTAAAGTTAATTTTTTACTAAGTTAACCTTCTTTCTACCTCTAATAAAAGTTGTAGTGCTAGTTTTATGAATCTAATAATGGTAAGTTTGTTAAAATTAACCTGGTAATTCTTGAAATATTTTAACTTTTTCCTTGTATTTATATAAAATTTTTTTTGTAAATTTAAAGAAATTTTATATAAATACAAGAAAAAAAGTTAAAATATTTCAAGAATTACCAGGTTAATTTTAACAAACTTACCATGATTAGATTCATAAAAACTAGCACTACAACTTTTATTAGAGGTAGAAAGAAAGGTTAACTTAGTAAAAAATTAACTTTACTTTGTAGCAGCTGTGGATTTCATATTAATATAAAAATTTATATTAAATTTTCACCAAATTTTACTATGATGCTACTGTTGATCACTCGCAGACTGTACTTAAATTCTCCCGATTCAAGTTCTCCAGGTTCTTCAGGTTATCCGGCTTATTCTCTTTCTGTCCGTTACCCACTTCAAGAAATTAAACAGCAAATGATACAAAGCCAATTTTTTAGAGGTTATTGATGATTATCCGAACATTTATGTAATCAATTTGAAGGAAATAGAATTAAAATCTTTATAAAATTTTTAGTCTTGGACATTATTCACAAAATATTAAACAAACTCAAATAATAACAATAAAATCCAGTGCTAGTGGCCTTAAATAAATAAAATAAAAAATTTAATTTGTTCTAATTTTTTAAATTATTAGTTTAATAGACTCTATTTTAGTAATCTTTTATATTAAAATTATAGCAATCTAGAGATACAGAACATAAATTAACGGACTTATATAGATACAAATTGGGTAGCCATTTGTAGATTCAAAACCAATAGTAACAAACTTGATAACTAACCCTGATTTGAAATAACTAAAGTTACAAGATATAATCAAAGGACAAGTTTGAATATTCTAGATACTTTATGAACTTGTAGCAACATGCACTTGATATGTGGTGTTGAAACCAATAAGTTGTCCCAATCTGGGTAACTACAGAGGGTCATTACTAGAGCTAAAGATTAAGGTGCATACTAAATATATGGACAGCTGAAATAGACAAGCTAGATATTATCAAAAATATTAAAAAAAAACCAATGCAACTTAAGGTTAATAGTGGTGGACAACATAGAGACTAGTAAAAGAATACAAAATAGTAGTAAATTTTAGAACTAGATACAATATAAATTTTATTATATACTAAAAGTTAACAAAAATTATTATAATAATATTAATAATCTAAACAAAGTCTGTAAAATATTTTAAAAAAACAATAATAAAATTTTTGACAATAAAGTAAGCTTATACATTCATATGCCTCTATAATCACCTCCTAAATAGTCACAAATTCCCTTATTAAATTTTGATAAAAATACTTCTATAAAATAACATATGTTTTGCATAAAAAAACTAAGTGATTATAGAGGAGTACGACTACATTTGTTCAAATATTACAATACAATAGGTATGTAGTTGTTTTATAGTTAGGTTTCATTATCGAATAATATTCCAAATAAATTCCTTATTTTCAAATTTTAAAAAAAGTGAACTTAGTATTTTTGCTAAGTATATCTGCTAATACTTTTTTTTCATCATCACCGAATTGGTTTTCAGAAAGATTTAAAGATAATATTGTAGAATTTTTGTAAAGAGCGTTAGCCAATGCTTTCCCTCCTTCAGAACCAAATCCATTTACGGAAAGATCCAAGAAAGTTATAGTAGTGTTTTTATATAATGCATTAGCTATTGCTTTTCCTGCTTCACCGCCAAGTTTATTCCATCCAATATTTAAAGAATTTATAGTAGAATTTTTATAAAGAGCATCAGCTATTTCTTTTCCTCCCTCAGAACCAAGTTCGTTCCATTTAAGGTTCAAAGAAGCTATAGAAGTATTGTTGTAAAGAGCTTTAGCTAAAGCTTTTCCCCCTTCAGAACCAAGTTTATTATATTCAAGGTTTAAAGAAGTTATAGCAGTATTTTTGCATAAAGCATTAGCTAGTGCAGCTCCTCCCTCAGGGCCTAATTGATTTCTAGAAATATCTAAAGAATTTATAGTAGAGTTTTTACAAAGAGCATCAGCCAATGCTTTTCCGCCTTCAGGACCAAGTTGATTTTTAGAAATATTTAAAGAAGTTAAAGTATTGTTTTTACAAAGAGCATCAGATAAAGTCTTTCCTTCTTCAGGACCAAGTTGATTTTCAGAAATATTTAAAGAAGTTATAGTAGTGTTTGTACAAAGAGCATTAGCAAATGCATTTCCTCCTTTAGAACCAAGCTTATTTCTAGAAATATTTAAAAAAGTTATAGTAGTGTTTTCACAAAGAGCCATAGCTAGAGACTTTCCTCCTTCAGAACCAAATTCATTCCATCTAAGATCTAAAGAAGCTATAGCAGTATTTTCACAAAGAACATTAATTAATACTTTTCCTTCTTTAACACTAAGTTGATTCCATCCAAGATTTAAAAAAGTTATAGTTTTATTTTTGCAAAGAGTACTAGCCAGCGCTTCACTTCCCTCAAAACCAAGTTTATTGCCAAAAAGATTTAAAGATGTTATAGAAGTGTTTTTGCAAAGAGCATTAGCCAATAACTTTATTTCTTCAGAACAAAGCTGATTTTCAGCAAGATTTAAAGAAGTTATTGTAGTGTTTTTGCAAAGAATATTAGGTAGTGCTTTTCTTCCTTCAGGACCAAGTTTATTCCATCTAAGAACTAAAGAAGTTATAGTAGAATTTCTACTTATTGCATCAGCCAACACTTTTTCGCCTTCAGAGCTAAGTTGATCCCATTTAAGATCTAATGAAGTTATAGTAGTATTTCTGCAAATTATATCAGCTAGAGCTTTTTCTTCCTTAGTACCAAGTTTAGTCCATCCAATATTTAAAGAGGTTATAGTTGTAGTTTTGCAAAGAGCATCAGTCAGTGACTTTATTGCATTATTGTCTAAATTTCTTAAAGTCCATATAGAGGCATCTTGTTTATCTGCTGAAGTATGATTTGGATTTCTGAGAATTTTCTCCCAAAGATCTACTGCTTTTGAATAATTTCTTTCTTTGAAACATATTTTTGCTGTCATCCGTTGTTTCTGAGAATTAAACGTGAGACAATGTTTATAAATTAAAACAAAAAACTAAATGCATTGACTCTAATACTTAATAAAGAAAATACTAACAATGATCAAGGTATCTTCATGATCGTTTTGGTTAAAAGCTTGCACTTTTTCTTCTGTGCAAAGATAAATAAATAAATAATTTTAAGTAATTAATAAATTAATTAAAAAGTAAATTTTTGAACCGCATGAAATTTACCATAAACAGGTTCTAATTGTATAGTATTTAATTTTTGACGAATTTTTGATATAGTGGGGCGTAAATTCAAATTATCTTGCCAAGCGTCGCTATAAATATTAATAAAATCGATTGGAGTTCCCTTAATTGGAGATTCTCTTCCACCTGAAATAACTTTTTGAAATATAGTAAAGCTATGTGAATCTTTGAAAGGGGATAAGCCACTTGATATTTCCCAAAACAGCACGCCGATGCTATAAATGTCGGAAGGTTTTTCACGTTTACAAATGAAAGGGTCTCTTAGATATTCTGGGTCAATATAAGCAAGCATTTCATCATTGGCAGAAGTTGAATTGGTATTTATTGATCTAGATAAGTTCATGTCAGCAATAATCAATTTGCCATCGTGCACTAATATATTTTTGGAATGCTACAAACAAATTTTATTTATAATTATTTTAAAAAATCAACACATGAAAATGAAATAAAAGATTATTAAATTCTTACGAGATTTTGATGTACAATATTTTCATCATGAAGACATTGAATTCCACTAGCTATATCCTTTGCCATCTTAATTTTTGTTATCCAGTCTAATTTTAAAAAATTATAATGCAAATATGTCTGGAGATTTCCACTATTTGCAAATTGGAGAATCATATAATACGTTTCTGTAGTTGGATCTAATTTCGTATGTAATATTAGTTAAATTATAATATAATCTGTGTTAAACTTTGTTAATGGTTAATATAATTTAATATCACCTTGAGTAATGCCAAAGAACTTAATTATATTATCATGAAAGTTAGCTGAAGTGAGAAACCGACACTGAAGATTTAAACAATAATGTTCGTAAACATAATAATCAATTTGATATAAAATATTTAGAATTATGAAGAAAAATAACATATATATACTTCACGAACAAATTCATTAAATGAATTTTCATCCTTATTAATAGAGTCATTTAAACTCTTTAAAGCAACAAAATTTTCAGCACACTTTAAATACGCGCTAAAAACAGAGTTAAAAGTACCACTTGCAATAACTCTGATATCCGAAATAGAATTATATTCGAATGATTTACAAATATTGCTATCAATAGCAACTTTAAACCAATCCTTTTTACTCGTTAAAGACATAATGATTAAATGAAAGAAAATTTAAGCTTAACGGAAAACAAAAATAAAGAAGCATCCGTTTGTTTGCCATGTAAAGTAAGTAATAAACAAAAACCAGTGTCGCTTTGTTTTTTTGTACGAGCATGTGTAACGGTAACTTGTATTTTTGTTATATATTATTATTATGAAAATTCCATATACGTATAACCTATGTTATATTAGTACAACAATAATAAATTAAGGTTACTAACTATTGTCTTAATGGAAAACGAGCTGGAAGCAGGATTATTGAGTAGTTTTTTTTTTTATATAGTCATGTTAATTACAGTAGTTCGTTTAGCTCAGTTCTAGTTCATTCAAAGATAGAAAAAGATAGAGAATAGTTAAACTTGAATGAAGTTTACGCCATGATCTTCTTTAATATAACAGATAAGTTAGAGGCGCAGGCGAATCGTCCCGTAACTAGTTACGACATAAGCTTTAGCTAGTTACGGCTTAAGCCGTAACATCATTGGGACATCATTGGGACGATTCCCAGTTCAACTTAGGATATATGTACTGTAAATCTCCAAATTTTATGAAGTATTTGTTAAGTCCCTACAAGAATTAAGGGTACATATCACTGCGATGATAATGAATGAAATGTTTTACAGGTTTTCCCTCTCCGTCGCTCATATGTTGCTAACAGATTTTTAAAGGGCTGAATCTGATAAATAATGATAAACTTGAAAACGAAGTCTTGGTAACACTCGTGTTGTGGGTTTAAACCGCAATTCTTTTTGAATGTGATTGCGTACCGATCAAAAGCGTCTCTAATTAAATAGACAAATTATGCTCACATGACCAAATCTTTAAACTTCTTTAATTTGAGTCGTGCATATGCGATCACGTGATATTGGGGTGTGCGTTGCACGACTTAGGTAGCTCTCCCACAAAAAATTGTTCACCCAGCCAATCAAATTTAAGATCAGGTGTAACGTGATAGTCAAAACAAACGTTTTTTATTTTCTAAGTAAAAAGTTGCGTATAAACCTAAAAAACGCGTTATATTTGGGGTTAGGGTGAGTATAACGCAGGGTTAGAATGCTCTATCAGTAAAATTTCACAAGGAACACTTTTAATTAGGCCGCAGAAGGTGGTTTCCTAATTAAAATTTAAAGCTATTTTTGTTTTTTTGTAATAAGGTGCAGGGGGTGAACAATTTTTTGTGGGAGAGCTACGGACATTGCGGCGCACTATGTAAATCAAAATTATGTATGGTATCATAGTGAAGTCTATTATGACAGATTTTTAAGTGATTGTCGATTGATAAACTATAAACTAATATACGTAATGATCGATAAGTATTTTTATATATAAAACTTATATATAAAGCTAGGTCACACTTTTTTAGATGCACCGACTGCAATTTTTCTTTTCTGCCGGAAATTTCAATATAAATCGACTCTTTCTTATTACGACTATAAAGTAATAGAATCTTTTTTTAAAAAATATTTATGGGAAAATTTTTTTTTTCTCAAAACGATTTTAATTTTATACTTTATTTGGTTTGCTGAGCGAATTTTTAAATGAATTGGTAAATTTTTCCTTTATTAAAATGCAAATTTCGTTCTATTGTTCAGTTCTTTAAAACTTGCTATTAATTTTCTCAAAATTTCATATTGGAATTATGTGCCGTTAAAGCTGTGCATCTAATTAAATCCAGAAACATGGGTATATATAGGTCAAATAAACAGCGATTTCACTTAAAAAATGCACGTTTTAAAAAACATCAAAAAAAATGCAAGCGAATCGGCAAAAAACACCACTTCAAGAACTAAATTTACAGCAATTTGGGCCTGAAGTCGCCTCAAATATTTTCAATAATTTATTAAATTAAAATGTCATTTTTACATCAATATTAATTAATTATTTTTAACTGTATTAGCGTAGCATTAGTTGTAGCGGCATTGTAATTAATAAATTAATAGGTGATCATCATGGTTGCACAAAAACCAAAAATCTTTGATAATAGATTTTTTATATGATACCATACATAATTTTGTTTTACATAGTGCGCCGCACACCCCAACGTGATATGTGACCAATCAACTTGATTATTTTGATCAATTTCTAAACCTATTTTGATTCACTAATAAAAAATGGAGGTGATTTTACCTGTAAGTTCTTCTAACCCTAACCCCAAACTAACCATCACCCTAACTTACTTTAATTAAATAGTCAAAAACATATGAAGCATAACGCTTTAAACGTTCCCTTTAATCGCTTGAATAAATTTTACGTACGTAATTAAGTTTCGATTTTAAATATAAATATAAAATTCTTTTTAAACGATTTCGTTGTCGTAAAATTCAACCAAATCGGTACATTAGTCTATGCCTTCAATCGTAACACTGCATTATTTTTATTATCATTGCTAGTTCTAGGAGCCCAGAATTAAAATTTTTAACTTATTATTTATAATAGCTTTTGAACCAAACCTGGATAAAATGATCCAAATTGTGTCTTTTTGAACCAACTTTTGGTTCAAAGTAATTTACATTGGGTCTCTTTAACCAATCTCTGGTTCGAAGTGTCCTGAATTGGTCTTTTTTTATCGAAGTGACCGAGTCGGGTCTCTTTGAATCAACCTCTAATTTAAAGTGTTCCAAATCGAGTCCCTTTGAACCAACTTTTGGTTCAAAGTAATCCGAATTGGGTCTCTTTAACCAACTTCTGGTTCGAAGTGATCCGATTCGGGTCTCTTTGGATAAACCTCTGGTTGGAAGTGACCTGACTTGGTTCTCTTTAACCACCTTTGTTCAAAGTGACCCGGATTGGATCTTTTGAACCAACCTCGGGTTCAAAACGACCTAAATTGGATCTCTTTGAGCCAATCTCTGGTTCAAAGTCCAACTCAGGTTTAAAGTGACCAGAATTGGGTCTAATACTTCTTAAATTGTTTATTTTTTAAATTTTTATTTTTTTCATTTGTTATTATTATTTTTTAATTTGGCTTAAATTTTTTTATTTTTATCTGGCAATTTATGATATGATGCTGCTAAGGGAAACCTGGAATTCTTGATTTTCGGAAATTTCGCTTTTAGAAACAGACAATATCAGATTATTATAATCCTTTCTGAAAATGAAATTTCGAATTTCAGGTTTTTCCTCTGCAGCACTCATATAATTCGCAGGGATTTATCGATAGTTTAATTTGAATAAACATGATTACATTGTAACATGAAAAAATAGCATGAAATAATGCTGGGTAAAAGGTTCAAAAAATAGGCTTATTGTTTAAGCAAATAAATGCATATCTGATATCGGTTTTGACTCTAACCATAATTAGGGATTATCAAAAAAAATTTGATGTTTCGTAGTCTCCGATGATCAGATGATAATTGTGTAAGGGATGATTATAGTTATAAGGCGGGTAAAAAAATAAGAGAAGTAATGTGATATTGGGGTGCAGAAATGCTAAGATAGTAACAACAGTCCCCCAAAAAAGGCCAAATATCAAAATCAGCCGATATACAGACGGATCTACAAAATCGGGCACAAAAACTCGTGATAGTAGGAGTAAACGCCACTACAATCGAGGCTAATAAACTCAAACAACTCAAACATCCGAAGAACAAGTACGCGTAGGAAGAAGAGAGAAAAGACTAGAGATGGGCAAAAAATACAAAATTTTATTTTAGCATGCCCATGCGCATGCATTTTTTGCATACATGCATGCATGTTTTGGCCAAAATTATGATTTAATTTCTTAATGCTGGCCAGAATTAATTGCATGTTTTGCATACCATGCATGCGCATTGCCCATCTCTAGAAAAGACAGATGTACAAGTGGCTGCAATAAATATTGCGATAAGCGAAGCAAAGCCTTTTTATGCTGTAATTATTATTGTAAGCCCCTATTTTAGAATTAGTTTCTTAAATTCTTTTAAGATAATTACCCCTAAGCCCCGTGAATTCTTTAAAATAGTAGAAGTTATAAAAACAGAGAGATTTTGCTGTTGTTAAAAGGGATTCCAATAAATATTAAATTACATTTAATAAAATTCCTTTGATAATTCCTTTTAATAAATCGTTTAAATAATAAAATATTACCAAATCACCATCGTCACGCCTCTGGTGAGTTGCCTTATCACTTAAATTCTATATTTTTCTTGCATAAATTAATAAACTTACGATTCACCCCGTAGCACTAATCAACGTTTCCTTTTCGTTTTGTTTTTTTTTTTTTTTTTTTTTTAAAAATACGGTATTATATAAGTATCCTTTTTACAGTACTTGTTAATCAATATTTTCTTTTTTTTTTTAAAAAATATATATATATATTGTTAGCAACTTTTTTACAAAAAAAAAAAATGCAATTTGTAAAAGTCTTTGTAATTTTGATGCTATTTGTCCAATTGGCAATTATTATCCCTTCTTGGGCACTTGAAAAACGAGGTATTTATCATTAAAATAATTATATTTTATTTTTCTTGAAATAAAATAGCGAATGAATTTAACTATTTTATTATTATTATGGCCTCATCGTCCTGAAGAATTTAGAAAAAGAAGTATTGTATCAGCAGTCATAAAATGAAACCTTTAAACGTATCTAATTGATCCACAATTAAATAAAACGTTTCTAATTATTTATAAATTTAGGAAGTAAGATAATATGATACTTATTATTACTGTATAAAACCTTTAAACGTATCTAATTGATCCACAATTAAATAAAACGTTTCTAATTATTTATAAATTTAGATGATTGTAAGACTATTTGTAAAATAAATTTTTAATATGATAATTATTATTACTGTATAAAACATTTCTAATACTTTTTATATGTAAATTACTAGGTTGTGAGTATACGACTAATTTATAAATTAAAAACCTCATTAATTATTGCCAAAAAAACGTCATATGTTAATTAAATTATTAGTTGGTGAGTATAAACCTATTTATAAATTAAACCGTCATAACAATTTTTTTATTAAATAAAACATTACTAATCATTTACATATAAATTAAATTACTAGTCCGTGAGTATAAGAGTATTTTATAAATTAAAAGCTTTATAATAATCTACTATTAAAAAAAACATCTCTAATTGCTTTACGTAAATTAAATAATTAAATCATTAGCTTGTGAGTATAAGACTAATTTATTAAAGATTTTATAATAATTTATTAAATAAAATATCTCTACTTATTTACATGTAAATTGAATTATTAGTCGGTGAGTATATGTATATTTTAAAATTAGATGCCAATAATATATTAAATAAAGCATCTCTAATTATTTATATATAAATTAAATTAGCGCGTAAGTATAAAACTAATTTATAAATTAAAAATTTCAAAATAATAATTCTATTAAATAAACATTAATTATTAATATGTAAGCATGTAAGTATAAGACTATTTTGTAAATTATTAAATAAAATATCCATAATATTTACATGTAAATTAAATTACTAGGTGGTAAGTATAAAACTATTTATAAATTAAAAACTTTATAAATAAGCAACCCTCCATACAATCACCTCTCTATAATCACATCATATAAAAGCCTCTCTCTATATCACATATTTGGAATAATTTACCATTAAACATATAAAAAAATACCTCCATAAAAGCACAACCTCTTTATAAGCACATTTTAAAAAAGTTCTTTTAAGAACTTTTTTAATCACATATTTTTTACTTAAAAGTAAAAAATACGTGATTATATAGGAGGTTTACTGTATGTAACTGCTATTAAAAAACATCACTAATTATTTACACATAAATTGATTACTAGGCGGTGAGTATACGGTTAATTTAAAATTTAAAAATTTTATAACTTATTAAATCAACATCTCTGATAATTTTATATGTAAATTACCAGAATGTGAGTATAAGACTATTTTATAAATTAAGACCTTTATAATAATTATTCTATTAAATAAAACATCTCTAACTGTTTATATATAAATTAAATTACTAGTCGGTGAGTATAGACTATCTTATAAACTAAAAACTTTATAATAATCCTATTAAATAAAAACATCTCAAATCATTTATGTGTAAATTAAATTATTAGGCTGTGAGTATAAGACTATTCAATAAATTAAAAACTTAATCATCTATTATTGAATAAAACATTTACATGTGAATTAAATTACTAGGCGGTAAGTATAAAACTATTTTATAATTAAAAACTTAATCATCTATTATTGAATAAAACATTTACATGTGAATTAAATTACTAGGCGGTAAGTATAAAACTATTTTATAATTAAAAACTTAATCATCTATTATTGAATAAAACATTTACATGTGAATTAAATTACTAGGCGGTAAGTATAAAACTATTTTATAAATTAACCATCAAACTAATGATCCTATTAAATAAAACATCTCTAATTATTTTACATATATATTAAATTATTAAATTATTAGATGGCAAGTATAAGATTAATTTATAAATAAATCTTATAATAATCTTATTAAATAAAACATCTCTAATCATTTATATGTAAATTAAATTACTAGAGAGTGAGTATAAAACTATTTTATAAATTAAACCATCAAACTAATGATCCTATTAAATAAAACATCTCTAATTATTTTACATATAAATTAAATTATTAGACAGTGAGTATAAGACTACTTTAAAATTTTATGCAATTTGGATTAGTGGTTCTTGAGAAATTACTTAAAAACTATAAATAATTTTATTAACATAATTATCTATAGCTTTTAAGTACCGTAATTTCTCAAGAACTACTAATCCAAATTGCATGAAATTTTAATATGTTGTAGCCAAAATTATAAATTAATAACTTTATAATAATCTACTTAGTGCTCGACACAATTAACCAAAAATTTGACAGTCAAATACTTAATAAAGTCGGATAATAAATGATCAAAGATCAGATCAGTTAAAAAAATATATATACATGTATATGTTCATATATACCCAATAAATGATTTGATCTATGATCGATTAATATCCGAATTGACTGTCAAGTTTTTGTTTGATTGTGCTGAGCGCTAAATCTACTATTAAATAAAACATCTCTAATTATTTATATTAAATTAACTTACTAGCATGTGAGTATAAGACTCTTTTATAAATTAATTCGTGGGAACCAGTGAAAATCATGTGATTTTTGGTGATTTTCGCCTTTTTCAGAATCTGGCGTTTCCCTAAGGATAAATCAATTTGTACTAAGTTAAACCTCCCTTGTGCGCATAACAGGCGATGTAGAGGAGAAAATTCTGAGCGTAATGGTAGTTTGAAACATTAAAATTGGCTTAGTGAATCGTGAGATATAGATGTTTTTGTCTTCACAACTATGTGATGTAAATAAATATAATCGTAAAGACAAAAGTGCCCATATCTCACGATCCGCTGGGCCGATTTTAATATTTCAGCTACCATTATGCTCGAAATTTTTCCTCTACAACATTTGTTATAAGAAAACGAACGTCTACTTAATACGAAATTAATTTATACTTGGGGAAACACCAGATTCCAAAAAGGCAAAAATTACATAGTAACCGTATCTCCACAGTTTACTATGTTTATTCACTGGTTCCCAGGCGGATCACAATTAAAACTTTATAATTATCTACTATTAAACAAAACACAACTAATTTTTGTCAAATTATTAAATTATTAGGTCGTGAGTATAAGAGAAATTTATAAATTAAAAACTTCATAAATAAAACATCTCTAATTATTTATATATAAATTAAATCATTAAATTACTAGTTCGTAAGTATAAGACTAATTTACAAATTAAGAACTTTATAAAATATTATTATATAAAACAATTAACATGTAATTAAATTACTAGCCGGTAAGTATAAGACTAATTTACAAATAAAAACTTCAAACTAATTATTTATATATAAATTAAATCATTAAATTACTAGGTGGTAAGTATAAGACTAATTTACAAATTAAGAACTTTATAATATGAAATAAAACGTTTCTAATTATAACATGTAATTAAATTACTAGGCCGTAAGTATAAGACTACCGTAATTTACAAATAAAAACTTCAAACTAATAATTCTATTAAATACTGTAAAACACCGATTTATTTATATGTAAATTAAATTATTAGAATGCAAGTATAAAACTATTTTATAAATAAAAATTTTACTATTAATAAAATATTTTCTAATAATTTATATTTAAATTAAACTACTAGGCTGTAAGTATAAGATTGCATATTTTATAAATAAAAACTTTATAATATATAATCTATGACTAAACAAAACATTAATTATTTACATGTAAATTAAATTACTAGGCCGTAAGTATAAGACTAATATAAGTTAAAAATTTTATATGTAATATACTATTAAATAGAACATCTCTAATTATTATATGTAAATTACTAGGCTGTAAGTATAAGTAATTTATAAATTAAAAGCTTTCATTAATTATTGTTAAAATAAGACGTCTCTAATTATTTATATGCAATTACATTTCTAGAGAGTGAGTAGAAGACTATAATCAAAATTTTATTATCATTTTTTTTTATAATTATTTATACAGTATGTATATTTATAGACGGATAAGAGCTTAGAATATAGTAACTTTTGCATTGTATAACAATATATATATAGTTATATATGTAAGATATTATCTTGATTTTCCTAATTCGGTATGAAAAAAGTCATTATTAGCTAATTCTCACATAATAAATTAATTTTAGGCCTAAATATATTTTTAATCAAAAAATTATGTATTAAAATGAGTAAAAATGAATACTTTTTTATAAAGATAAAAGAATAAAAATAGCATTAAAATCCGAAATCCGGTTCTGATCAATTCATCATCAACCACTTCAAAGACACCATTTCATGATAATCTCATTTCGTATACATTATAATATTAGTATAATTTACTTCATCATTGTCATTGGGTTAGGATTAGAATTAGAGTTAAGATTAGTGCGGTTTATAAAAAAAAACTTGCCCGTGAAATGAACTGTCGGTCTTCAAAATGAGCTCGTCTGTAAAATTAATCGTTTGTAAAATAAGCTTGTCGGTGAAATATTATGTTGAAATGATTGTTGGTGAAATAATATGGACCCGCGTGCGGCCTTACCAGGAACGTATCGAACCCAAATCTTATAGCTGATTGGCGTTGACACTCAGACGTTTTTTCTCATGGGTCATTGCAGACATATTGTCGTAATTACGACCTATTTTAAAAACCGGTTGGCAACTTTTTTATAGTGAGATAATTAAGTTACGACTTTATTACGTCAACATGTCACTCATTGCCTGCTTTTATGTAACACACAATTACTTTTCGGGTCCGTATTATTTTACTGACAATCACAGGGTTTTTTTTTAAAAAAAAGCACACTAACTTTAACCCTAATTCTACACGACAATGACCAGAATTACTTTGTCGGTGAAATGAGCTTCGGTGAAATAATCTGTCGGTATAATTGTCGGTGAAATGTGGTGTCGATGAAGTGATTGTTGGTGAAATGATTGCCAAATGTGAATAATAGAAGTTAGTGATTTTATTTTAAACTGTCAGGTTTCTGGGAGAGAGGATTGTGGTTGCAAGTGTGACTTGCTTTTCGCAGCAGAAATGGTATGTTTGGAGCTTCTTGTAATTTTGATCCTTGTATCGATCCTGCTTTTGGTGTAGTACTTACTTTATACGGAAAGTGATTTAAAACATGCACATCTGCATTTATAAATTTTGGCACAATGAAAGCGATAATTTTCACATGCTACCTGAAAAAGCTCATGACCAGTCACTGACCTGAGCCATGTGTATGAGAAGCTGCTTAGCCATCTTTCGATCTGTTGTATGACGTAAACTCGATGAAGAACATCGCTTTAACCGACTTATAGTTTGGTGCCCTATCGTATAATTATAGATATATTATATTTACCATTATCGTTATAGAAAATGTAATTCAAACACATCTGATATTTGTCATGCGTTGTAGTACAGATAATTTTGTATCGTTTTTAAAAAAAGATGACCAAAATTTAAAAAACTACCTTACTTTAAATGGCAAGCCAAAAATCGTAATAATGAAGCCAATACACTGAACAATTGAAAATCATAAAAAAAATGAATGAAAATTACTATTCCTACTAAGGATTGGCCACATCAAAAAATTGAACTGAACCATCTCCACAATTCATGTGATCGTACTTAGGTTTAGTAGGGAATTTAATAGAGACCTCAAGTCTCGATAATTGAAATAAAAATATATTAGTTTAAAAAATATATGGATTATGGATTATAGTGTTATACCGGTACCTAGTACTAATATTGTACGTTCCTGGTTTTAGCGCGACAACGTCGCGCAGCTATCCTAATATAGGATTATAAACAGATTTGTACAAATTTTAAAAAAAAAAACCTATTAAAATCTACAAAGATCTATAATCCAACAGTCGTAATTAAGAGCCTTCAACGACGTATTAAGAGAAAATAGTTTTTTTTTTTAAAAAAAAAAAAGAAAGAAAGAAAGAAAGAAAAAAAAAGGGTTCAATCTAAATTGTAAAATAATTATGAAAAAGCCTTTATATCACGATTCACAAGTCTCTAAATCAATTTTGACCAGCACTATTCATAATCCTGCTGTAATTTTACACTACATAAAGATTCGTTAAAAATATCGATTTATATTCTACGCCCCAAAATGATGACGCAGATATCAAAAATTTTTTACGGTCATTACGTCATCAGTAAAAATTTTAGTCAGAAATGTTATGAGCATAGGAATCGTGAAATATATCGTGCGCCGTATTACCACGGCTAATCCATGATATTCACAAATCTATTATATATTAATCTAAATAATTCAATATTTTCCCGGGACCCTAATTGAATGAACGTTTACTGACTATACTGATATGCAATTTAATATTTGTGAGTTGAATTTGCTGTTTTTTATTTTTTTTTTTTAGAGTTGGGTTGGGTATAGTGATACGAATGACTCAATCAATCCTTCGGCTCTGCAACAGAGCTGAGCCATTTATAAGCCGATCAACCTCAAGTCGAGCCAAGCCGCTAATGGTGGTACGTATACTTCTACTTTTCTATACAAAAAAAAATTTTTTTAAATTAATGAATCGATTAGGCTAGAAAGATATAAAGCGTGAAATAACTTTGAAGATTTACTGGATTAAAATGCAAATGCATAATTTAAGCCTGACCTATCGGCTCGCGGCTCCATGTTCGTCTTTAGCTGAGCCGATGATCGACTCGGCTTGGCTTAGACGATCAGCTTGCGGCTTAGCCTTTGCCGGGATGTCAAATTACTGTATGTAATTTTACGTAATTTTACGTAATTTTATGTAATTTGCGTAAGTTTCATAAATTAGTTTTTTTTTTTATGTAATTTGTAATTTTCAAAAACATGACATTTAGTTTCTGAGATCAAATTTTCGGCGATTTTTAAGAGTTATCAAACGATGCGATAATACAGACTAGAGGTGCAGGCGAATCGACCCAATGATGTCCCACTGAAGTTACGGCTTAAGCCGTAACTAGCTATTATGTCGTAACTAGTTTCGGCAATCATTGGGACGATTCGCCTGCACCTCTAATACAGACCAAACTTTTGTAAATCTACTTTCGTATAATTTTAAATACATGACATTTTAGTTTCTGAGATCAAATTTTCGGCGATTTTTAAGAGTTATCAAAAATGATGCAATAATACAGACCAAACTTTCTGTAAATCTGGTACTTATGTATACATGTGAAAATTACATGAATTTGATTTTCCGAAACTTACGTAATAATTTATATCCCAACCAACCCTAGCAATGGGTTAGGTTAAGGATTTATAATTAAAGTTGATAATTAAAAAGTTAATGTGAATTTTAGTAGGGCATCTAGTCTATTTTCAATTGAGATTACAAATTTCAGCGTTAGTTTTTAAAATTCATTATTGTATACTTATGTGAGTACCTAGCATGTTATTGGGTCACTTCTAATACATGATAATCACCTCCTATCGGAGGTATGCGAAATTTGTGTATTTACGTTTACGTAAATACAATAGCCGGGTGTTACGTCAGAAATATACAATATCCAAGTTATTGGGTCGTTAATGACAAATGTTAATTAATTTACAGCAGATTCTACGTCATAACGGTGGTCCGGCATTCTAGTGAATAATCAGTTAAGTAATTATTCGTCACTTTCTAATCATTTGATACACAAAGTTTCGCTCATTTTATATTTGATAATGTTGTCACTTTATTGTATCAATATATATCAAAGTATTTTTAAATTTAAAAATTTATTAATAAAATTTAAATTATTTCACATTAAATAACGAAAAAAATAATGCCAAAATTTGTATTCAATTTTTTTTTTTTTTGGACGGACGAAAGGTATTAAAATTCTCTTGGACAAGGAGAAAATTCCCTTGGACGGTAAAATGCATTTAAAAATTCTTTTTGGGCAGACAAAAGTTTTCTAGCTGTTTTCAAAAAGGTGTGAACGGTCACAGATCACCATATTATGAGAAATTCACGATATTTCCAGGATTTCCTGAGTTTTCAAGACCGCCCTAATCGGAATTTTAATTATTTTTACTAATCTAAATTTACAATTTCCCACATGTGTATATGGAAATCGTTGTTCACACATTTTTGAAAACTGCTGTAATATCTCTTGGACTGTTTGGACGGGAGAAAGATATTTCAAATTCTCTTGGACGAAGAAAAATATTTCAAGTTCATTTTGGGCAACGAAAATTCTCTTATACGATGTGGACAGGAAAAAAGTATTTAAAATTCTATTTGAACGAACGAAAGGTACTTAAAATTCTCTTGGACAGGAAAGATTCACTTTGAATGGACGAATAGTATTTAAATTCTCTTTAGATGAACAAAATTCTCTTTGAACGAACAAAAGGTATTTTAAACTAGCATGGACTTTCCTTATACGGAAAAATTAAAATTCTCTTTGAACAACGAAAGATATTTAAAGTTCTCTTTTGACTGACGAAATTCTCTTTGAACAGTTTTAAATTCTCTTGGACAGTTAAACGGACGAAAAGTATTTAATATCTTTTTTTTTTTAAATTCTCTGTTGGACGGGCGAAAAGTACTTTAAATTCCCTTTTTTTTTTTTTGACGAAAAGCGAGTTCGTAATGTACAAAAGTATTTGAAAGAAGAAGTGAGCGAACATGTGAATGTGATTAGGTTGTACATACGTCAGAAGCATCAGATAACCGTGTTATCAGTTAATAACAACCGATAAATCACATAACAGATAACAAATATTTATTTATTTGATCGCTGCCAAGGGAAAACCTGTCATCGGCTTTCAATTATATTTTATACCGGACAAAATTTTGTTAGGATCGTGTCCTCCGGTACAAAATATAATTGAAAGGTTGATGACAAGTTTTTTTATTGGCAACATTAATTGGTCAGTTAAGCGTAAAAATTATCTGCATTTAAATCTGTATCGCATAAATAAAATGAAAATGACCAATATAAAAATTAAATTTAATTAAAATTAACAAATTTTAACGTGAAAATGCAAATAAAAAGGTGAAAGACAAATAATCCGGATATAATAATTTAAGAATACAATATACTGTATAAATGGGGAATAGCAGATAGAAAGATAAATATAATTATACGAAAGAATCCCAAACGTATGAATGAATATTATTTTATTTTCTGCGATCTGGATTATAATAAATTGACCTAATATAAATTTAAATACAGCATAAATTTTACGTGGGTTTATCCTTATTTTATAAACTTTTATAAGGGAAACTATTAATATTTGAAGGGGCTATTAAATTAGTATTAAATTTACTGTAACTGTAATTATAATTAATCATTTATTCAATCATAATAATAAATCATTTGTTTTATTTGTTTTTTTATTCACACTAATTCGGTGATTGAGTATAAATCATTCTTATAAATTGAAGCATTTAAAATGAATAGATTAAATATTCTGAGCATGATTATTTATTAATTGAAATATATAAATTTACAATATTTTAAAATTTATAACGTAGCTATTACAAATTCCCTTGACGAAGCCACGGATTATTCGCTATTTAAATATATAAAATATAAATATTTGAACGAAAGAAAAAATACTTACTTTTATTTCACAAAAATCAAAAGAAAAAAAAATAATAATAATAATAATAGACATAAAAACAATACGACATAAAAAGACAATGGAAGACAATAAAAGACGGAGTGAGTATTAGTAATTAAGAATAATCCATAAATAAAGATTTATGTCAAAAAAAAACTGACTAAGAAACCTACGGTATGATACGTCGTACGTGTAATTAGATATATAAATAACATCAAAACTTATGTTGTATTAAAGTTACACGGGAACAGTTAGTTGGTCGCACGTTACATGATACTGCGGCTAAACCATACGTAAAACTATATAACTGATAAGCTGGTTACAATACTTACGTACGAACGTAAAGTACGTACGTACATACATACATACATACATACATATGTACAGATATATTTAACATATATATGTACGTACGTACGTATCGCTTAACCATTACGACATTATACCAGATACGACATAACTCCAAATAAATGTTACATAATCAACAAAAAAAAAAAAAAATTAGTTATATGAAATTAATTAAACTCGAAATTGTTCCACACCAAATTACAAATGATCCAATGATTTAAGTACTTTACAAATCAAAAATCGTCAAATCACGGATGTTTCACAGTGTTTATATTAGAATTAATGGTGAGTTGATGCACTGTCAAAATTTAACATGTTTATCCGTTATTCGTATTTTATGAGTACAAAAATTGTAATGTTTTTTTTTAAAAGTAATATAGATCTGTGGGGATCCAGTCGGATCTTGCAGCAAATTTTGAACGCGTAAAATTATATTATGCATTTATAATATCATAACTTATATGTGCAGAAATTTTTGTGCGAATCAAAATTATTTCATTGTTCTTTTTCGGTCTGGGACATTTGCAAAAAAAATAAAATATTTCAATATTATCTTTTAAATAATAAATTCTTGTACATGAATAATTGAAATTTTTTTGTACTATGAATAGATGATTCAGTTTGAACGAACAGAACCTTTTTTTTCTTTTTTCATTTAATAAACTTGTGAACTATCTTTATGCATTCATACTTTTATGCAGTGACCCTGCATTACTTTGACTTGACATCTAAGAGAAGAAAAAAACAAATATTAAAATGATTGCACCAACCATCTAAAGAAATATTAGTTTAAACAAAATTGTTGGTAATGACGTGAGCGAATCGTTGTAGAAGCGAAAGAAAATAATGCGAGGGATTAAAAACGCGAGAAAAAAGTCTGTGAGCTGCAATAAGTATCATGTGATTGTTGTATGGTATGGTTTTTGATGATAACATCTTATATAACATCTTATATAACATCTTATATAACATCTTATATAGTTAATAACGTGGCTTCACGTCTTCATGTCTTCATGTCATGTTAGATTCATGTAAACTTCATGTAGAATTCATGTTAGAGTTAACAATAGTTCAATAATGTTAATAATACGATAAACGTTAATATTATTAATATTATTAATATTATTAATAATATTAATCATTTAGAATATAATATTAATAATAATTAATATTATTAATATTATTAATACAATATCATTAACATCATCGACATCGTTAACATGAATTTTTTTTTAATAAAAAAAAAAAAAAATTTTTTTTTAGTATTAGAAGTCTCAATAAAAAAGGCGGGAAATTAAAAAATCTTAAATAACAAACAAATTTACAAATTTATACTTTGACCGATTGTTAAGACTATCAATGTTATTTGTAAGGTAGTTCAAAAAAAAAAAAAATGTAACTAGTTTTGCGCCAAAATTTCTGCAAAACGATACATGTCATCAAAACAACAATGCAAAATAACCCTGCTTCAAAATGATCTCTATAATTTCTTATTCGTTCTTTTTATTTAGCAGCAAATATAAAATAAAATTAAAGGTAACACTTAGATGCATTGACGCATCGTCCATCCGGATGTTGGCCCGAACTTTATGATATAATCACGCAGGATATATATATATCGATATATATACAATACTTATGTGAAATATATAACTGATAAAGTGATATATATTATTACATATATGTATTTTATATATACTTTTATATAATATTATATAAGTTATATAAGTTTACATATATACTTATATTTATATTTTTTATGCGTGAAAAAGTTTTTGTACTCCATTGTCTCAATGCGATAACTTGCATAGTTTACAATTGTTTGAAGTCTTTGTTGACATTAACCTAAACGGTTAATCCTAAATGGTGCAAACCTCAAATAGAAAACCTTGATACTATTAATAATAATAAAGTTAAATATAGACTCGAAAAAAAAAAAGTATATGACCTGATTTGTATAAATACAAGACGTGTGAACAAACTTATTTTGATCTCTCGGTTAAGAGCGAACCCATAATATATTATCTATCCTTTATCTGTTATAAATACTATCTTTTAATCAGAACTTTTGTACATTAGAAAACTTTTAATATCAGCGTTAAAAAAAAATTCAAAGTATTTGAATATCTCTTTAGACCGTGTAGATTTTTTTTTTTATTATTTTAAAAAAAAAAAAAAAGTTACTTGAAAAAAAAAAATGACGAACACCAAAGCAACTATGAGTCAAGCATCTATAGATGATACCTTTGCTAATTTTGATAATAATAATAATTCCATAGAAAATAGTAGTGATGAATGTATTCTTGATAGTTTTCGTTATATAGGTGGAAGAAGATTTCACAATGTTTTAGATGCCAAATATTTTCTTCCAAATGATAATGGTGAAGTTGATCGTTTAGAAGGTCAACATTTTCTTTATCGACATATTTGGCAAGGTAATTTCTCTTCACCTGTCACTCAAAGATTACAACAACCTGGTGCTTGTGTTCTTGATGTTGGTTGTGGACCTGGTTCTTGGATATTGGAAATGTCTTGTGATTTTCCTTCCGCAATTTTTGTTGGTCTTGATATTTCGCCGATTTTTCCTCCAGAGCAGAAAAAACCTCCTAATGCCACTTTCCTTCAAGCAAATTTATTGGATGGCTTACCATTTCCTGATGGAACTTTTGATTTCGTTTATCAACGTTTCATGTCTTCTGCTTTAGAAGAATCTCAATGGAGAGATGAAGTTATTGCAGAACTTGTTAGAGTTATCAAACCTGGTGGTTGGATCGAATTAATGTATGTTCTTTTTTTTTTTAAAAAATTTTAAAATTTCTTCAACTTAAATTCTTAAAAAATTTTAATTTTAATATATATTTTTTTATCATTCAGGGAACTTGATGTTGTTTGTACCGAAGACACTAATGCACCAACTTATCAACGATTCAACCGTTCACGTAAGTTTTTCTTTATAACTTTCATAATACTGTTATAATCGCATAAACATTAACAAAAAATTTTTTTTATTTATTTACAGTTATGGACTTTCTCGCCGATCGAGGCATTAATGGTTTAATTAGTTCCAAATTAAAAGGCTATTTAGAGAGTACAAAACAACTCACAAATATTCAATGTGAGGAACGTTCGACTCGAATTGGCCAATGGGGTGGACGACTTGGTGAAATGGTAATTTATATAATTTATCATCTTTTATTCTTTATTAAAAAAAAAAAAAAAAAAAAAAAGAATAAATTAATTAATCTACTCTTTATATTACTAATTAGATGTGTGTTGATCTGTTAGAAGGTGTTGCCGCATGTAAACCAGCTTTATCACAATTTATGAATATAACATATGACGAATTTGATTCTATGTTGCAAACGGTGCGCATGGAAGTTGATTCAAGCCAGTTTTGCTATAAGACTCATAGGCAAGTATAAGTACTTAAGTACATTTATTAAAGCATTGCATTTCTTCCGATTGATCACGTTTCTTACCTTAAATCTATTTTTAATACTGTTTATATAGATTCTATGCACAAAAAATTTAACCCTTACTATTTTATAAAATATAAAATGTACATTATATAAATATATTTAAGAAAAAAAAAAAACTCTATGTTTTATATGTATAAAAAAAAAAGTGATCTCATAATTCGATTACAAAAAATTTATATACTTAATAATTGTAAGAAATTTTTAAAAAATTTATATGTACAACTTACACGTTAGAATTAATAATTTCCCCCTCTACTTTTAATTAAAAATTAGGCTTAATATTTTTTCTTTTTAGATTTAAAAAAAAAAAAAATTCTTTTCGTTAAAAAATTCTTTTCGTTTTTTTTTTAGACTTTTTTTCTTTTCCCACATCCCTTTGACTTAATAATTCAATGAACTTTTTTGTATAATGCGTATTCTTTTATTAAAAAAATTGATCAGTTTCATTTATCTTGTTTATTATTACTATTATTATATATATATGTAAAGTTAAAAAAAAAAAAAATTCAGATAAGAGAAAAAAAAAATTATGAATAAAAATAGTAAATACATTGTACTCGTCCCGCGTTTCGGGTTTATGAACACGTACCTACTGTACGAGTACTGTACGTATAACGATAATTAACAATAACAATAACAGTAACGAAAGTTTTTTTTTTAAACATTAAAAAAATATATATTGATACAGTATAAAAAACACTTTATTTTAAGAAATTCTATCATTCTACATCGACATTACATTAATGCAAAGTGAGTAGATCCCGGAAATTTGGAGATTTTCCATCGGAAAAAATTCATTGGCTGAGTTCTTTCGTAACATAGTACAACCTATCCTATATATACGCTAACTATATTTTATTATAAGAACTCTTTTTTTTCAATGGTGGCAAAAATCATAACCTTAATATAGTAATATAAAACCTTTTAGTGAAAATCACTAAACTAGAAATGTACCTTCTATACAGTTATAGTAGGAAAGCTTATTCATTGAATGTGAATATACTGCATTGCTTGCTGACTCGAATTTTACTTAGTTGCCTATTTATATTTAAACTTTTTACATTAATTATACCAATAGAGCTTATATATACGTACATACGTACGTACTTACGTAGGTACGTAGGTACTTATCTGTTATGTACGTACCTACAGCATATACGTACGCACGTACGTTAAGTACGTATGTATGTGTAGGGGCTTTCGGAGGTAATTTCTAATTTTTCTTATAATATTTTCAGTTACTATTTTAAACTATGTACCGGGTTACGTTTGTTTACAAACAGTTTAATATATATAGTATACATAAATAACCTTTTTAATTGTAAAGAATAATAAATGCTAAATCTTACTATATATATAATTATATATATCAAATTTCAAGATTTCTATAATTGATAATATAAATTTAAAGTAAATATACTGTATTTTATTTTTCTTTTTCATAGTGAATGTGGGTCGTATAACAGTTGTTATACGCCAAATAGAATCACACAAACTCACGGTATAACAGAAAAAGAAAAATAAATCCGTTATTGAATGTTCCGCATCCAATAACGGCGTATCTGGCTTTGAATTTAATGTGCTTGACAACCTGAGCCCCTTCGGGGCCCAGGTTAGCACATTAAATTCAAAGCCAGATACTTCTTTTATTTGTCATCCAAAATGATCATCCCGTGATCCTTCGGATCACGGTATTCTCATTTCTCCTGCCAAATAAAACTGTTATTGGATGCTACACATCCAATAACTATTTATTAATAAAATTAAAAAATTATTTATATTATTTTAAAATATAATTTAAGTTTTCATAACCCAGTAGGGTCATAAAAGTTAGCTTGTAAAACTTAAATTTTATTAAAATAAAATATATAAACCGGATCCGGGTTATAAAAACTAGGTTTCATATCAATAGGGGTTTCAGAATTAATGATCAGATATCGGATTTTAGATAAAATAAGTGGCGTTTAAAAACAAGTAACCTATAAATCCTATTTTTTTTAAAAAAAAAGTATAATACTTATTTATATAACGCTTACTAGTACAAAAAAATAAATAAATAAATAAATAAAAGCTAAATTTGTCCCCGGTTATGCCTATTTAATTTTTTGATTCGGAATTTTAAACCAAAAAATAAGACTTTTTAACTCCCGTTAATATTGTTAGCAAGTCAATTCTGAAACCCTCTAACTGCTAATGTTAGTGATTAGATACATTTAAATGTCTATGCTTAATTTAATTTTTATACATAAACTTTAATTTACTCTTAGGGAAATTCTATTTTAACATGGGCCAAAATGACCCCCTTTTAGTATTTAGGGCTAGTGCGGGCCGGAATTATGTTAACAACAGGCGGGTTTTTATATTGAAAACCCAGCCGGCATTAACGTAATTCTGGCCCGCACTATCCCTAAAATCTGCTGGGGGTTATTTTGATCCGAATCAAAATAGAATTTTCCTTATTTTATTTTTTTTTTTACTTTAAAGTTTTATTAATTGAACTATGTTTTTTATAATTTTTTTTAAAAAAGTTATTGAACATAAATTTAGGCTTTTGTAGGTTTAGTATATTTAATATTTAATAAAATAGAAAAATTATAAAATTAAATTTTTTATGTTTTATATAATACTTTGGTAAAGGGTTATAACTTTATACAGTATTATATCATCTTATAGTCTGGCACAAACAATAATAATGGTACATATGCTCCGATTTTTGGAATTTATAAAAAAAGCTTATTTTTTTAAAAACTTTAAAGCCAAATAATTTTTGATCTACTGGTCCATTTTAAATGATTTTACTACCAAACTGTTCATCTCTTTAAGACGATTTCAATGAGCTAAAAATCATAAAAATCCAATCACAGGGTCATAAGAAAATATGCTATCAAATAGGTGACACACCTGAAATTGGTTTGATATAGATTAAACCAATTTCAGGTATATTACCTATTTGACAGTGCATTTTCTCATGACCCTGTAATTGGATTTTTATGATTTTGGGCTTGTTGGAATCATCTCAAAGAGATGAACATTTTGGTAGTAAAATCATTTAAAATGGACTAGTAGATCAAAAATCATATAGCTTTAAAGTTTTAAAAAAATAATCTTTTTTTATAAATTCCAAAAATCAGTATATGATCATATCAGCGGATCGGTGTAATTGGGTAAATCGACCAATCATGATCGAGGATTATCAAAAATTTTGCACAAAAATCTATTATAGAGTGAATTTTCACAAAAACGGCCTTTTTAACCAGCTTTGTATTTATAATTAAGTATGTAGACCATTATGAAATTTATATATTTAATTATAAGCCAAAAGTAGATTAAAAAGGCTATTTTTTGAAAATTAGTATCCAAATTTACTCTTAATAGTTACCAACCCATTTTACAATGCCCAACCCATTCTAAAACACCTGAGTATTATTTCAACAAACGGTAAAAGTACTTCTTTCTACAGCTTAGCATAGCTCTTTTATTGAATTTTTTTTGGTTTTTTAACTTGTCTAGATGTTAAAGAAGCCCTTTTGTTAATTGTAACAAGTGCTTCATTTGTTAGTTTTTCAACATCACTTAGGAGCAAATTTTCATATAACAGTTTGTTGAAAAAAGGCCCAATTATACCGATCTGCTGATATGTCATGTTTTTTTTATTTTTTTTTTATTTCTATTTTTTTTTTTACTTATTTGGGTTTTTGTTTAGATAGTAATAAGTTATTCCTTCTTTTGTTATATTTTTTTTATTTTCTTTATTCTAAATTTGTTTATTAATAGAATTCTTCTAATAAAAAGAATCAAAAAATAGAAATTATAATGGCTGCAGAATCCTATGTGATAATTTGTAACTAATAACTATAATAATAAAAAATAGATACAAAAAAAAATTTGCTATAGCAGATTACATTTAGGTATTTTCAAAATAACTAAATAGATTACATTTTAGCTCTAGTACAATTTAATTCAAAAAACATATAGTATAAAATTTAAAAAATTTGTACTAAATATATTAAATAAACTTGTAATATAATTGCTAAATTAAAAAAATTTATTTCATATTCTAATATAATTTTTTTTAAAAAAAATATTTTTAAAATAATACTTGACTTTTTCTAAGTACAATTACTATATAATATTTTATAGATTTTGTAATTTAGTGCACATGTATTGCTTTATATACAGTTAGATCTATCTAAATGCATTGCAATAGAACTATATATAAAAAATTAAGTTAAACATGCATTTAGAGAAGTATTGTATTTAGAGACATAAAATCTATGTTATATTAGTTGGGCCCAAGAAAAAATCTATATTTAAAAAGATTTTTCATAGGATATGCATTTAGAGAGGTTGCATTTAGAGAGGTCTAACTATATAACAAGTTTAATTACTTACTACCTATTAATATACTATATTTTTTTGCTCTTAGACAAGATGTACCAAATACAACCTTTTTAATTTTATTATATTAAAGGCAAGTGCATATAAATTTTGACAAAGAATAAGCAAGTATTGATATTATTTGGTCTAGACCAGAAGCAAATTGCTCTCTGGGGATTCTAACTAGTTATTAGTCTTGCACTATAAAATAAAAATATTTACCAAAAAAATATCCTTTACATAAAAAAAAAACTAAACTAATAAAGGGTAGAAAAAAGGGTAAATAGAAAAAAAATACAACAATCCAAATAAATACAAAAGAAAAAAAACACAAGGCCTTAGGCTAGGTTAAGATCTAGAACCCAAATAAACAAACTACTATAAATTATATGATACTAAAAAAAGTAGTTTCTATTTTAACTAAATTCAAATTATTATATGTAAAAAAACTATTGCTAAAAAAAATAAACTTTAATCTAATAGACTATAAGAATAGACAAATGTAATTCTGATATATAGTCAAAATATCTAATTTCTTATTTTGCTTTTTTTAAGCACATGTACTGCTATATATTTGATATATAAACAAAACAACCAGATTAGAAAAGTGTAAACAATACTAATCTTTTGTTAAGAGTACTACTTTGATAAAAACCAAATGACAAAAAAAAAAGGTGGGCCAACTTGAGTTTTGTGAATACATCTATATAAGTTTTGTATCAAATAGAATAAAATATATATACAAGCAATTTAAACCAACTTAGATATTTGACAAAATTTCTAGTTCTGTTAAAAACTAACAACAATTTATGCTTTTTGTGTCTTACTTCAAAAAGAACAAATCTATAAAACTTCTTTTTTAGTTTTTTTTCAGTTGTATATAAGCTGGCTTTTGTTTTAAACCTCTAAAAAAAGTCTTGAAATATAAATTTGTATTCTAATATATGTTTTCTAAAGTTAGCTTTTTGAAAAAGCTAGTTCAAATAATTAGCAAAAAGAGTTCCTATTCAATATACTATATTAATATATATATATATTTATAAATCAAAAGTAGTATTTAAGCTTTATCTATAAACAAATTACTAGCTTTAAAAATGTTAGTTAAACAAACTACAAAAAAAACAAAAACAAATATGAATATATAAATAATACCAAATAAAAACCCAAGTAGTATTTTTTTGATTATTTATACTAGTAGAACTCTTGTTTCTGAATACTCCAAAAAAAGTTTTGTAGTAAGAGGTAGCATATTAACTATAATTTTTCTATAGTTCAGTTGTTTTGGAAAAGTTGGTCCAGATGATTATTGGAAAGAGTTGGTACTATTACAGTTATATATTTGTAATCAATTAATAGATTTAGTATGAATTAAGAATTATTGCGATTTGTATAGTCTTTTGCATATATTGTATATGTATGATTTCATGATAATGATATAGTAGTTGAATATTAGAATACTTATGATCATTAAACCTAGCAACTATATAGATAATTTGATACAAACTCAACTATATAATACAAGTTACTGGAATTCAAGTAAGTTTTGTAACAGAATTTTTTACTATAGTCTTGTATATCATAAAACAAAAATCAAAAAATACAGAATTTATTCTAACTTGATATACTTACTAGCTTATGACTAGGAATGTAATACTGCTTAAATTGGTTAGTTCGTACTTCAAACCTGACCGAACACTGTTCCAAAGTGCATAAATATTAATTATATTTGACCAAACATATTAGTTTAAACTGTTGTTTAGAATGCATGCATAAATTTATATTGAGTATTTGTATAATACAGCTAGTCTGAATTCATCATAATAGCATAGAGATAAGTTCAAAAGATATTGAATTCAATAAAAACTTGCTCATAAGCTTGATTTTGAACTCTACTGAGCTTTATTTTATATAATTAAATTCATATAATTGAAAACTTGTATTCAAAGATAAACAGAACAGAATCACATTCCTGTATGCACTCATATAGTGATAGTATTAGGAAAGTAACAAAAATCAGATGATTTTTTAGGGAGGGAGAGGGTAAAAAAAGTTGAAATTATATATAAGAACCTGACTATATATATATTAAGGAAAAGGGAGGGGGGTAGGCCTCTAATAAAAAATAATCAGGTAATTAATAACACGGCCCTTAGAGGGAATCCATAAATAACATTATGTACCCCTGATAGTAGCGCTAGACCCCCCTTTACTATATAAAAAATTTTTTCAAAATCCATATGTTTATATATAAAGTTTTACAAAAACTTGAATATATTGTGACACAGTGATCCGATTTGGATAATTTAGGTACCATTCGATTCATCTCAGTGCGACAAATCCAATGATACCAAAATAATTCATATGGATTACTAAATCAATAGTTATTCACAAAAAACTATTGATTTTTTAGTAATTTTATAAGAAAACATAATAACCAATAGTATTTGGCCAATAAAATTTGATTCAGTGATCCAAATGGAAAATGGAATAAAATTGGTACCATTCGACTCCTCTCACCGAGATGAATCGAATGGTACCAAAATCATTAAATTTGGACCACTGGTTCAATTTTTAGGCAATTTTTTCTAAAAAAATTATGTTATATTTTTTTGACCCCTCTACTTATTGAAAAAAAACATTATCGTTCGTCCAACCCCCTTCTTGTATAACGTTATTTATGGATGCCCCCTTATTACTATATTTTTTTGTTTTTGTATAGGCATTTTGGTATACAGATTGTTAAACCATATGCACATATGATGCATACATGCACCCATGCACATGGTGCTTACTTCTATGCCAAACTCTATACTTAGTATTGTTACAGGATAGCTTTGGACAGTAATTTGACCAATTTTGAATAATTTTGAATAATTAAATAAAGTAAAGTTATTTAAAATTTTATTAAAATAGCCTATTTCAATTTTAATTAAAATGTGTTTAGCAACTAAAAAATATATAATTATATATATTTAAAAAATTTATTAAGTAGTTATTTGTAATTAGGGTTTCTCAAATTCAAGTCAAATCAAATATTAAATCAATTTGAATTTGATCAAATCAAATTGACTCTGTTTTGAATTTGATTTGAATCAAATATTTGAATTTGAATTTGATTTAAATTTGATTTTTAATAGTAATTTTCAAATCAAATATTTGTCAAATCAAATCAAATTTGGCCATATTTGAATTTGATCAAATCAAATATAGTCAAATTTGAATTTAATTTGATCAAATATTTGATTCAATTTTTGACAAATTGTAGAATCTTATTTGTGAGTAATTGGCACAAACATTATAGTAAAAGTTGAAGCAAATTTAATATAAACTTTATAATATAGCTAAACCTGGTGCTACTACAAAGAAAAGCTATTTTTTACTAAGTTAACTTTTTTTTGATTTAAAATTAAAGTTGTAAAGCTCATTTTTGTAATTCTAATAGTAGTATAGTAGTAAGATTAGTAAAATTGGTCTTGTAGTTCTTGAAATTTCTTAACTGTTAACTTTCTTTTAAAGATTATATAGAATTTCTTTATAATTTTATAAAGAAGTTTTATATAATCTTTAAAAAAAAAGTTAAGATATTTCAAGAACTACAAAGCCAATTTTACTGAATTTACTACTATTAGAATTACAAAAATAAGCTCTACAACTTTAATTAAAATTAAAAAGGTTAATTTAGTAAAAAAAATCTTTTTTTGGTGGTACCAAATTTAGCTTTATTATAAAAATTTATATTAAATTTGGTTCAACTTTTACTATAATACTTGTGCCAATTATTTACAAATTATCACTTAATTATTAAAGCCTAAATAAGCTTTGAGCAATCTTGAATAGTTGAATATTTTGGATATAAACAAGATTAAAAAAGACTATAAAAAGCCAAAATGTACAATACTGCCTATACTCTTTTATTGAATAATAGTTATTAATAAAATCTTTATTTGTTTTTTTTATATTTATTCATATTATTTTTTTTTGGTTTCAAAGTGCCTGTTTTAGAAATATGATTTATTCAGTTTACTCATTAGAAATTATACTTGGATAAGGGTACAACTAGCTATATTTACACTTTTGGTGTCTAATTTAAATGGTCTGCCCAAAGGTTCCATACTAGCAGCTATATCTGCAATTTAATATAAGAATTGCTTATTTAAACTTTCTGATCTTTTACTCCTTGACCAATCTCAACTAATTTCTATGATATTAATAATATTTTGGATTTTTTTTCTTATTGCCTCTTAGGGCTCCTTTACTATACCCAAAAGTACGGTACTATTTGGCTTATTTTTAACAGGAAACTTGGTAGAGTAGTATATTTCTACTAGGTATTTAGCTATACTTTGGTAACTTACACATTTACTGAGACTTATACTTGTAGTTAGAAATATTCTGCAACTGCTACTAAGATTGGTAGACCCAACTAACTTTTAAGATCTTGTTATCCAGTTTTTTGGTTTTGGTTTCTGATACTTTAGTTTTGGTAACAATATTAAAGACCTTCTTACTTAAGACTTGCCAAATGGGTTTTTGTTTTTCTGGTTTCTAAATTTGTTTGTATAACAAGATACAACTGCACCCAGAAGCTCTAATTCGAGATAGCAAACCAAGACTAATAGTGATGTACCTAACCAATCAATGAGAAGCAGTTATCAGAACAAGTCTATTTTTTTAAAGTATTGCTAGTGAGATTTGAACTCTAGACCTGCAGCTTAAAGGATAACTACTTACTAACTTTTCTAAATCACCACATACTGTTTATCCATATTATTTTTTTTTATTTTTTTTTTTTTATTTATTAATGTCAAGTACAGAAATAGGATAGTAAGTTACAATTATATCAGGATGATATATAAAGAAATACTATATTTAAAATTTCTAACTAATCATCTAATGATCTATACAATAGGGCAAGCCTATCACTTGCAGTCAGGGCTAACTATTAAACTGCTACAGAAAGAAGATGTGACATTTCACCTCATACTTTTCTATTTTAAACTAAAAGGTTAAATTTTTAGTTTAAGAAGGCTAGAGGAAACCAAAAATAGTAAAAAGATTTAGATATTAGTGAAAAATAGATAAGATATTGTAATTTTGTGAGTACCATTTAAGTATATATAGATCTAAGTCATAGTTTGATTGAGATAGTGATTGGGTAGTATTAATAGTACTTTGAGGAAAATATATTTTTTTGTTTCTAGTTTTGTAATTAATTTTTCGTGCAGATTCCCAATTGTGTTGAATTATATTTCTTGGTGTCCAGATCTCTTTTGTGAACCAATCTAATAGATTGTTGGATAGTTTGATGAAAAAATTTGTTGTGTGTTTGGTAAGAAGTTGTTTTAGAGACTGAAGAATATTTTGAGGTATTGTGCCAAGAATGAGTAGTAGAATACAAAAAGAGAGTTGAAAGGGAGGTTTAATGAGATTTTTGATTAATATATTAACAGAAATGTTTTCAATTTGAAGTTCTTGTTTGGTTTGAGTAATTATTTTGCAAAAAGAGTTTATAAGTGGAGTTTTAACTGAAGGGCAGTTAAATAAATGTAATGTCTTCTGTTTGTTTACAGCTTGCACAGTTTGTTGTAAGGTATAAGTAAGAGTATTGAAGGTTTAGATTTTGCATAGTTGGTAGATTGTTGAGCAGAATTTTGAGATAGGTTGTATATAAATAAAAGTTATAGTTGTAAGAGTTAATTATGTTGAAAAATAACTGAATATTAAATAAGGGTAGATTTTGAAGAGATTTAAGTTGAAGAAGGTTATTAATATTTTGAATAAGAAGAATATTTTTAATAAATTTGCGAAGTTTGAATGTGATAGTAAGTTCTTTCCAAGAAAAGAAGGATAGAGGAAGAAGGTAGTTTGAATTTATTTTAATAAGCTTTTTATTAGTGCCCCTTTTAGCAAGATGGTCAGCATTTGTATGTAGTGCATTATTTGAGTGAGCTTTAATTTTGTGTAAAGTTATTGAAATATTTTGGTAATTAAGAAGATAATTTATATTGTGTATAATGTCCCAATTTGGAAATTTAATTGAAGTGTTTTGAGAGTATGGTAGATTCTGTAGAATTTGTATTGTAGATGCATTATCTATATGAATATTGATTGATGTATTATTTGGTATTATAAGCAGAAGATAGAAAATAGATTCAGTTTCTGTGCGCGTTGAATTTGGTGCATTTGGTATTGCTGCACAGAATTTAATACTAATTTGGTTATTTAAAATCCAACCTATACTAGTTCAGATATTTGGTGTTTGAGAATAAACTATTGAAGCATCTGAATAGAAATGTAGGTTATTTAAAGGTATTGTTTTAATAAGGTTATAGAGATAAATTAATTCTTCTTGATAAGAGGGAGTTATAACTATATTGTTAATCTGTTCAGTATTTTGATCTAGAATGCTAATTAAAAGATTTGTTGGAGGTGAGAGTATATATAGTTGAGAGTGTATTTGGCAAAGAGCTTGGATTTCTTGGTGGTTAATAGATAATTTGAATGATATAGTTTGGTCTATTTTTTGTTTTTGTGATTTGCATGTGAGATAAATTAAATTTTTTGGTGATTGTATTTGTGTTTGTGATGATGGAGTTAAGAGTATGGTACTAGGAGTATCAAAATTTAAAGAATAATTTTCAATTTTGAAAGAACTTTCCATAATTGAAATTATTTTTCCTAGATTTGGTTGAGTTGAAGTACCCAGCTATTCTTTTTTGATTTTGAAGTTGGAGGTAAAATGAGATCTATTGTGTTTAAAAATGGGTTTATAGAATCTACTTTAATTTGCGGCCAAGTTCGTATTATAGATTTGGTATTAATTTTGTTTGAGAGTTGTTTGAACCAAAAAGGAGTACGACCACAAGTGGTTTTGTAAGTACGAAGATAGATATTATTCCATGGTAGTAGGTAATTATTGTCAGCAGTTAAAAGTTGTTCTAAAAAGAGAATTTTGTTGTTTTGAAGGCTTTTAATTGTATAAGAATTGCATTTAGAGTTAAGAAAGTTATAAATAGAATTTAGAGTTTGATTTGGGAAGAAGAAGTTTTGATTAATATTTAAATTGTTAATATTAATATTGTATTTTAGAAGTTGAAAGAGATAGAAAATGCAAGTAAAGTTGGTAAAGCGTTTGTGTTTAGTTTGGTAAATGAGAGTGTATTGCCATGTTTTAGAGAGCCATTCTTTAATTCTATATTCAAAAATTTGTTTTAGGAGAGGTGAAGAGTTTATAATTTTTTCAGTTATATTGCTTCCTGTATAAATACAGAGTTTGTGAAGTGTAGAAATATTAAGGAGTAAGGGGTTTGTTAGAATATTATTGCTTGTATTTAGAGATAGTTTAAGAGATCTTTTTAATTGTTTAGTTAAGAGAGTTGAAAGTTTGTTGATTTGTTGATTTGTTAAAGATGTTGCTTGAAGAAGATATTCTATTGAAGGTGCGAGAATTGTATTGAAAAGTCTTGAAATTTGAATTGGCAAAAGTTTTTTATATTGGATCAGTTTAATAAAGTTTTCAATTTTTTCTATAATTTTTTCGAGAGTTGGTTTAGTTGAGCCAGTGCTATTAAAAAAGATTCCTAAATACCTAATTGTATTGTGGTGTTTTCGAAGAGGGATAGTTTCATTGTTAAAAGTTATAGGAGGTATAGATGAAGTATTTTGGTATTTAGATTTAGGGGAGATAAGTATTAAATCTGATTTGGAGGGATTTACTTGTATATTGTTAAGTTTATATAGTTTAGAAACATCATTTAGTAAGTTTTGAAGTGAATTTGGATCTTCACAGTGCCATACTGTATCATCCATAAATGCTAGTGGGGGTATGGTAAGAGTAGGTGGGTTTTTTTGAGTTAGTTGTTCTAGTGGTGATAGAGTATGAATTTTAAGGAGTTGTTTTTGGTATTTGGAGTTAATATAACAAAGAATAGGATCATAATAAATTTTCCATAGGAGAGGAGAGTAGGTTTCTCCTTGTTCTATGCCAGAATATAATGATATGGGTTGTGTTGTACCATATGCTGTAATAACTTTGGCTTGGCGATTTGTATGAAGATTTGTAATGAAATCAATGCTATTTTGAGGTATGCCAATTCTCTTGCATGCTTCAGCTAGTCTTAAAATATTAATTTTATCAAATGCTTTTGACATATCCTGGAAAAGGATCCAGGCTTCTTTATTGCTTTCTTTGTAATGTTCAATTGTATTAAGTAGAATTTGAATAGGTGTATGTGTTGAGGAGTTTTTGGTAGCTGCAAAGTTAAGATTGCTTAAAAGTTTGTTTTGAGAGATAATATGATCTAGTCGTTTTGTAAAGATTTTAGTAAGACATTTTTTGAGAGGTTCAATAAGTGAGATAGGACGAACTTGGTCAAGTGTAAAGTCCCAATTTGATTTTTTTGGAATAAGGTATATATGAGACAATTTCCAGGTTGAGGGAATTTGTTGAAGTTGCAAGCATTTAGAAAGAAGTAGTCAAAGAGCATTTTGGCTTTGAGTTGAGAGAGATTTGATGTGTTCATAGTTAAGGCCTGAGGGTCCAGATGCCTTTTGATTAGGTAATAAAGAAATAGTTTCAGACCACTCTTTATTAGAAATTTTGGATAAGAGATTTTCATAACAAGGTTCATATTCTGGGTGTGGTTTGTAAAGATTGTAAAATTCAGAATTTGGAGAGATTGTAGAAAGAGGCTGTTCTTGGTAATAGGTTTGAAAATGATATTGAATTTGGGTTTTAATTTTTTCGGGATTTGTTAAAAGATTGTTATTTGTAAGAAGTCTGTCAAGATGTATGCTTGAACTGAATCTCTCAAGAGTTTTTTTAAAGAAGAATTTTGGATTTTGAATAAAATTTAAGTCACGCTCTTGGAGTTTGACTTTAATTTCTTTTTGTATTTTTTGTTTTAACTCAAGTTCAATTTGTTTTTTAGATGTTTCTCTTCGAAATTGAGAATAGAAGTATAATAAGAGTGTGTGAGGTTTGTATTTAAAGTTAGAGATGAGATAAGGGTATTATGTATATATTTGTTATAATAGTTAAGGAGTAAGTTAAAGAATTTTTTTGATTTTAGTAGTTTCTTAATAGAAATTAAATGCTTGAGTTGATAGTGTATAGGAGAGAGTTTTATTTTTGGTTTGTTTGAGAGGTTTTTAGAGATTTTTTTAAAGTGTATAAATTTTTATGCTGCTTTGTTGATTATTTTTTCGATTTGTTGCCAGGTTGAGTTTAAATCATTGATATTTTGAATTTTACTTATATTAGGAGTGATTTTTTTAAGTCTAAATTAGTAAAGTCTTGGTAATTAAGAATGTGAGTTTGTGAAGTATGTTTCCATAGAAAAACCTTTCTAGAAGGCTGTTTGTATTTGTTTTGTGGAATAGAAAGAATGACTTCAAGTGAAACTATATTGTGATCCGAGTTGGTAGAGACTGTGTTAAGAATATCAGTATAGTCTATAAGAGAAATAGATAAATTTGTCCATATTTGGTCAATTCTACTATATGAGTTTTGTGAGAACAAGTAAATTTAGTTGAGTTTGGATGAAAAAGTCGGTATATATCATGAAAGTGTGGTTTTAGAGTTTTGATAAGTTGAGATTCAGGAAGAGAGGTTTTTTTTGGAGGATGTCAATCAAATTTAGAATTTGGTGTTGAATTAAAATCACCCATAAGTATGATTTTGTGTTTTGAGGTTTGAATTAAAGTGTTGATTTGCTTAAGTACATCTTTTCTTTGTTGTGTTTTTTCTTTAGTAGGATAGTAAATTTGAATAACTTGAAGAGAAATTGATAGTAGAAAGAATTCTATATTTAGAATAAAACCTTTGTATTCAAATACTTTGCCAATGTACTTGGATATTTGGTTGTGAATAAATCAACCTACTCCAGCTTGTCTATTGTTAACAGAAGGGCTCCAAAAGTTTTGGTAGTTAATTAAGTTCTTAGAGAGTTGTGAGAATTTAGATTCTTTTAATGATAAGTGAGTTTCAGAAAGACCAAATATATCTATTTGGTTTTCTATAATGTGAACATAGATAAAATTTTGTTTAATATATGATGATAAACCATTAATATTAAGGGAATTAATTTGTATTTTTTGAGGGTAGTCTGTAGGTAATTGTCTAGAGTTAGATGATTTAAGTTCTACATCAGAGTAATATAGTAAATCTTCAAAAGGTGGGAATATTATATAATATGGTATAAAGTTTTCATATAGAAGATATATGTGTGCTTCTGTGAAAAAATGGTCAAATCGAGGATGTGGTTTGATAGAGATTTTTATATATTGGTTTGAATAGAACATAGGATAATATTCTTGTATATAATGCAAAAAAGAACCCACAGTTTGTGGAGAAGGGAGTGCTTGTAGTCTATAGTAATAGAGAAATTTGTTATAACATGCTTTTGGGTTGTATATTTCAAGAAGGTTAGGATTGGAGTTGATGTAGTTTCTTTCACTTAAAGAGTTTGTAGGTAGTTCAATTTCTTCATCACTGAAGTCTTTTTCAAGTAAGGATTCATCGTAGATTTCTGATATTGGGTAGTTGTTAGAGCTAGTAGCAGTTAGTGATAAAGAAGTATTAAAAGGGAGTTGTACTTTAGAAGGAGATGAAGATATGGTATTTGAAGTACTGTAGTTGTCTTCTGTAGAGGTGTTCGCCGTATACCCAGTTCTCACGGTTGTGCAAGAAGCTAAAGTCTGCTCTGTACGTTCAGTCTGACCGTCGTTAATTAGTTCTTCCACGTGTTTATCCATAATAAAATAGTTAAATTTAATTAAAACTTATACTTTTTTGGGGTTTTTTTATTTTTTTTGTTCTCTATGATATTATTAACAAAATATTATCTAAACAATTAACTTCTACAGTCAGACCTCTATAAATGCAACTTCTATAAATGCAATAACTCTTTAAATACACATTTTTTCTTTTCTATAAGATGTTATTAGTATTAAATGCACATTTTATATTTTGTAAATGCATGTTCTCTTAAATAATATTTTATATCACACTAATCTCTCTAAATGCATGTAGCCAATCAACTTTTAGTATTTAAGATAGGTTATACAGTTTTTGGTAGAAGTTATACAAACTTAATGATCTAATTTTTAAAGCTAAATTGGCTCTCTCTAAATGCAAACCTCTCTAAATGCACGTTGTAGGCTCATCCTTATGAGTTGCATTTATGGAAGTTTAACTGTATTGCTAAATCTTGTTAATATTTTTTAAAGAAAATTACTATTTGTATACTAGTATGTACACATAGAGTATTGTTATTCTTAACATTTTGATTATAAAACTACCTTTTGACTTCTAATAAAAAAAATTATTTGCAAAATTTTAGTATAAACTATGTTTTGCCCCAATTTCAAATCTTATTCTTATTCTAATTATAAGCAATTAGTTTAATTTAAATTTGAAAATTTTCTTTTTAAAAAACAATAAATCTTATATTAAATTGTACTTTTTGTATGATATTTAATAAATGAAAATAGTAATTATAATAAATGTTATGGCTAATGCTGAAGTTGGCTGATACTGAAGCTCAGGGGTCTCTATTGGAAACTATAAGCCCTGCTAAAATCTACATATACTCTATAAATATAAAATCTATACCAAAACCCTACCCTAATCCTATGAGACAAAAGCGAAAAAAACATCTAAAAAAAATTTTAAAATTTTATATCAAAATAGGTCAAAGCTTCATCATCAGCCAACTTCAGCATCAGCTGTGACAATAAATAAAATTACTAAATATAGTAATATATAAACAGTTTTTATTAAATAAACTAGCAACTTTTTAAATAAAGTTATTTAATATAACAAATTGTATATATTCTAAAAATTTTATAATTTTTTAAAAAAATTTATTAAATCACTATATATAGTAATAAATAAAGATATTGTTAAATATTACAGGTTACAATATTGCAGTTTAATATAATTAACCAATTAGATTACAGCATCTTGTTAGTTAACAAAACAAATAAAAAATTACAAAAAATTATAAAAAATCAGAAATTTTAAATATCTTGAAATTCATTATATAAACCAGTTTGGGCTTTTACTAAAAACTTAATTTTGCTATATATATACTTTCTATATTAGCAAATTTAAAATAGCATAATCTTATATAAGGTCTTACAAACCATAATATAAGCAAAATATTCCAAAGCTCTTTTAAAAGTTTTAGGACTAGGAAACCAAGCTAGATCAGCTGGATCAGTAGATTTGTCTGTAACCTGGATCGCACATTGACTAATTTTTTGAAATAGTTCAAAATAGTTTGATGATATTCAAATTTTGTACTACAAAATCTGATTATTTTTTTTTTTTTGCTTTTTTGTTTCATTTCATTTTTTATTTTTATTTTATTTTTTGTTTTCATTTTGTTTTTTTTTTGTTTTTATTTTGTTTTTTTATTTATTTATTTATTTATTTATTAATTTTTTTTCATTTTATTTTTATTTTGGCACTTTACCTTTGCAAGAAAATAGTAAGAAAACAAGCCAACCCAAACTTTTGACACTTTGCAAGAACATGACTAATTTTTCTAGCAATTTTTAAATTTTTAAGAATGCTTTTTTAAAGAAATAAAGGTTTAGTTAGAGTGCTAACATTTATTACCTAATATCTATTTACTATAGAGGCTTATCTCCTACCCCAAGTAATATTTTTATCAAATTTAATTGACTAAAATTTTTATATGAGATAAGATTTAGTTTAACCCCTACCCTCTAAAATATTATCCAATAAATATTAGCACCTTTAGAACTTTATTTATTTTTTCATTTGATATAATTTGTTTTGTTTTTTGTTTTTTTGTTTTTTTTTTAAATTTGTTTATTAATTTATTTTATTTTGGCACTTTGTAAAAAAAGAACTCTTACTTTTTGGCATTTTGCAAGAAAACCAACCCAGACTTTTTTGGTATTTCACAACTTTTTTGGCATTTTGCAAGAACATTAACCTAGCTCTTGCAATTTCTGAATTTGCAAGAACATGAACTCTTACTTTAAAGAAATAAAAATTTGGGCTTTGTTTATTTTTTTTTTATTAGTTTGCTTACACTTTTTGTTTTTTTGTTTGTTTTTTTTTACTTATATTTTTAGTTTTTATTTTATTTTATTTATTCCTGACTTTTTTGATACTTTGCAACTTTTTTAGCACTTTACAAGAAAACTAGCTTTGACTTCTTTGGCACTTTGCAAGGATATACTAAATTTCTTTGGCAATATGCAAGAACACTATTTAGAAAAAGAGAGCAAAATGAAGGTTATAGCCAAAACAAAAAAAATCAACCATAGAAAATAAAGAAGCAAAGATAATAGCTAACTATAGATTAAGCAAAAATAAATATATAGAGCTAGTTTTTTGTATATGGGTAAGTTAGTAGAAAAGAGACAAATTTTTTCTAAGTAAAAGTTTTATTGACTTTAAGCCTAAATATCTTAAACTATCTTAATAAATTTAATATTTTTTTTTATTTTAATTCTATATAATTTCAAGATTAAAATAAAAATATTTTAGCAAATTTAATTAAATAGTTGTCAAGATATTTTAGTTTAAAAATTAAAAAGAATTTTACTAAAAATGATTTGTCTCTTTTCTCTGACTTAACCCTATATAGTAATAGAATTAGATGTGATAAAGTGCAAAAGTAGTTTAAAATATTTGTAATAAAGTAAAAATAAAACTATCCCTTAAACTGTTAGATTTAGCATACAAATTTGTATACTAAAATATTTTGAAGAAAATTGAGCTTGAAAAATTTTTTTTTATAAAACTTTTATTCTAATTGGTTGTAGTAATTTTCAAGACCTGATTTACATAGCACATCTGCAGCTATGATGTGAAATACTCTATATAATCTGATTTAAAGATATAAATTTATACAATATCTAAAAAATAGATTATTTTACCTATATATTTGAGTCATTATATCTCTTTAACATCATCTTAAAAATCAATTATATAAAGTTGATAATGAAATATTTTTGATCAACTTTAAAATTTATAATATAAAAGGGGCCCTGCATGACAATTGTAAAAAATCTTTATAAGTGTTATGTAAAAGTCTCTTTTTTAGCATTAAATTTGGTACCAAGATCCTATTATGCTTGACACCAAACTAATTTTGGAGTATTAATAAAAAAAATTTTATGAAATAAAAATTATATAGTAATTAGAACATGGTGTGCTTTCATTTTAGCTTAGAAAATGGAGTGTGACTTAATAAAATTTGGAGTAAATGCACAAAAATGAGTCAAAAATCATTTTAGTGTACAAATTTGTATGCTAAATGGTTTAAGGAATAATAATAATATAATATATAATAAAATATGTATATAATATTAATTAAAAATATATATATAAAATATAATGTATAATAATAATAAATAAAAAAATAAGGGTATGGTAACTTAGAGAAGTTGTTAAGTTGTTACCCTTCAAGTGGCAGGTCTAGGATTTAAATCCTACTAGTGATATTTTGAAAAAATATACCTGTATTCGGTAACTGCTTTTCATTAATTGGTTGGGTATATTACCTGTAGCCTTGGTACACTATTTTGAATAAGAGCTTTTGGGCATAGTTGTGTATTATTATACAGACAAATTCAAGGAACTAGAAACAGAAAAAGACCTGATTAAAGGTAGTAAAAATCTTTGACAGTGCTACCAAAAACCGGAGTATCAGAAACTGTAGCCAGAGAACTGAATACAAAAGACCTTCGGAGGAGAGAGTCCACCAACCTGGCCACTGAAGTCATACCAGAGAAAAAGGATCTATACTTCGAAAGTAGGTACCAGAAGGAGAAAAACTATAATAGCATATAATGCTGGGTAGATCAACAGTATCGACCCTTTTGGACTAACTAGATTGGTAGTTTGGAGTATATTAAGAAAGAATTGATAGGAAGGTGATGGTAGGTACTAGAGTCAAGATGAATCTTACAAGGATCAAAAGTAGATAACTCAGGGGTTCAAGGGGAATTATATAAATTAGGGAACTGCAGACTTAAAAGAGGTCCTACACTACGGGATTAGGGACCCAGAACATCAATTGGCAAACTTAACAAACATGGCAACTACTCTGATCACAAGTGTTTGCTTCAGTGAATGTGCTATTACTGAAGTGTAGATAGATACCTGGGTAGAACAAGGTGCTACTCTACCAAAAAGTCAGCTGTTGGGTAAAATTTCTTTGTCAAAGTTGCTAGCTCTTTAGAGCCAGATGCAGATATGCTATTTTTTGGGACCTTAGGTTCTTGGGAAATGTCAACTATTAAAGGGCTTCTAACAGATCATTATGGTAAGAATAAGACCATATAGAAAGCCAAGGTGGAGGTAGAAGTTCATAGCAGGAACTTGGAGAATGGGCTTGATATGCCTTTTTTGGGTTAACAGAGTACAGCAAGGTGTATCGAAGAGAAAAAAAATAATAAATAAAAAATAAATAAGTGAATATAAAATTTATATTAAATTGCAAAACAATATGAAATATTGTGAAAACCTGTAAAAAAGCATGATTATGTGAATATGTAAATTATTTATTTATTTTTTAAAAAATTTTGAAAATTTGTGAAAATTTGCAAAATATTGCAAAACAATATAAAAACATCACAAAATATTCAAAATATTACCTTTTGTGACCCCAAAGAGGAGGTAATTTGCATTTATTTTATTTGGTCTATTTTGCAATATTTTGCAATATATTTTGAAATATTTCAAAATAAACTCTATAATATAACTATAATATATTATATTATATCATATATCACATTGATCATAAGATTTTTGATATACTATAGGCCATAATAACTTACGTAAGATTATATATATATAATTTGCTAATGTAATCCTAATCTTAATACTAGTTTAATACTAAACTTAATTAATAATAATTTTAATTTTTTTTAAATATTAAACTATAATAATACAACCTGTTAAATTTAACAAAATTCTAAAATTACTATATTTTTAATTATTATTTTAAATTAATTAATTTTTATATTTAATAATAGTTTTTAAATTTTTTTAAAATTTCTAATAATTTAGAATTATATATAATTTGTTATACTAAATAAATTTTATTTAAAAATAAAATTTAGTTTACTTAATAAAATATTAACTTTTAATATATAGCAATTATAATAACTAAGTTTTAAAAAATTATTATAATTTAATTATCTTAAAAAGTACTATATAGAATTTTATAATCTTTTTTTTATTTAAAAAATATAGATTTAAAGAATTTATATTTTAATTTTTAGCTTTATATTTAGTTTGTACAAATATTTAAAAAGTGTTCACAATAATACAGTTAAACCTCTATAAATACAACTTGTAGAAACAAGCCTACAATATGCATTAGAGAGGTTTGCATTTAAAAAGAGCCAATTAAATTGCACTTTAAAAATTAGATCATCAAGTTTGTATAACTTCTACCAAAAACTGTATAACCTATCTTAAATACTAAAATTTGATTGGCTATATGCATTTAGAGAGGTTAGTATAATATAAAATGTTATTTATGAGAACGTGCATTTACAGAATATAGAATATGTATTTAGTACTAATAACATTTTACAAAAAAGAAAAAAACATGCATTTAGAAAGGTATTGCATTTATGGAGCTTGCATTTATGAAAGTTCGACTGTATGTTCTTTTACTATATATATGTTGTAACCCAGATAACAATCCTGCCCAATTGTCAATTGGGCCAGCCCAGATAACAATTTTTACAGCAAAAAATAAAAATTGGCCTAAACTGATTTCTAACTCTACTTTAATTTTACCCTAACCCTAATTTAATTTGGCCTGATTGTCATCTGAACAGGATTGTTATCTGAGCAGAATTGTCATCTGGGCTACAACATATATATAATAAAAAATTAAATTATCTGCTTTAAAGATTGTTTTTTTATAACTAGTAATTAGGAGTTTTCAAACTCAAATCAAATATTAGGCATATTTGAATTTGACCAAATTAAATAATCTTTGATTTGAATTTGATTTGAATCAAAAATTTTTTTATTTGAATTTAATTTGATTTAAAATTTTTTAAACTTTACTTATAAATTTTTTACAGGTTTACTAAAACATATTTATAGTGCTTTACACCATATTACACAAAACTATTAGAATAATAGCCAATCAAAATTTAAGATTAGGTGTAATATAAAATTTCAGTTTTTTTGTTTATTTTTTAAAAAAACATTCATATCTCAAAAGTTTGTTTATGAAACCACCTTTGGGGCTCTAATAAAAAAAAATTCCTTGCTAAATTTTGTATATAATAATGCCCAAATAAAATTCTAGGTCTTACCCTAACCCTAAGGTAATGAAAGTTTATTTTTTGTTTTATGAAAATTTATTTTTTTTGTTTTTGTTACATGGATTTGCAAATCTAATTTACCTATGGTATAAAAACACTATAGTCACATTTTATATTATTTGATTTTTTAAATCAAATCAAATATTTCAAATATTTGATTAAATCAAATATTTAGTATATTAATTTGAATTTGATTTGAAAATTTTGTATTTGAATTTGATTTGAAATCAAATATTTGATCAAATCAAATAAAAGCAAATTGTAGAACTCTACTAGTAATTCAATTTTGCTCAAATTTTAACTATATCTTTATTATATATACATTAATGCACTTGCATAGTACAGTTAAATTTTAGCTTAATTGGATTAATAGTTGTTAAATATAAAATAAAAACCAATTTACTATAATAAAGCTGTACAAATTACTATATATAATAATTTTATATATAGTAATTATTACTAAATTTTAAAAATTTGTATTTTAACAACTCTTAATTCAAGAATAAATATATGCAATACACCTTGCAATATGCTAATTAATTAATGTATATATAAATATAGTTTGTAGATTTGTATAACAAATAATATTTAAATTCATATAAGATTAGAGTAAGGGTTAGTATTAAAAGTTAGGGTGGATAATAGTATTATGTACCAAAATTTTGCAAGGAATTTTTTTGTTAGAGCTCAAAAGATAGTTATATAAATGAAATTATTTGATATTAAAATTTTATAAAATTCTTTATTTTGTTATACAAAGAAAATTTGTACATTATACCTGATTTTTACATTTAATTGGTAGATTGTTAGGGTGCAATATACAAAACATTGCAGAGTGTGATGTTTAATTAAGTTCTTAATTCAATTAAGCTTAAAATTTTAACTATATATTTAGCATATATATAACAATATACTTGTGCAATATAAACTTATAAAGTTGTATATTTATACCAAAAATAATTTTTTAAAAGGAACTTATTTGCTTTTTTTTTTAAAAAGTAAAAAAAATTATTATATAATTAAATTTCTATAAAAAAATAATAAAAATTATATCAAAAGATAGCTTAAAATTGTTTTACTTAGTTTAAAAAAAATTATAAATAGATAATTAAAATAAAAAATTTTTATATATAGATAAAATCAAATTTTTAATTTTATCATATTTATATTTTTGTATTAAGCAAATTGAAAAAAGGAATTAACAAAATTTTTTATAGAAATAAAATTTTTAATAAAATCTATATTTAAATATTTTCCAAAACCTATATAATAGATTAAGTTATTTAAATACAGTTGCACCTTGATATAGTTATATTTATATAATCACAAACTTAATATAGTTACAGATTTATTTTTACTAATTAATTTTATATTACTTTACTCTTTATATAGTTACAAATATGATATAATTACATTTACTAAATTTTGTATTATATTGATTATTAAGTATATGGTTATTTGCAGTAGAAAGAGCAGATATATTAATATATATAATTTTGAGAAAATTGAATTTAATTACTGTAAACTGCCGTATAAACAGCCCAGGTCTGGTACATTCTACCAAAAAAATTAATTAGTAAAAAAAAGAAAATTATTAGTAAAAATGAGAGGGGGTCTGATATGTGGGGGGCTGTTTATACAGCAGCTTACGGTACTTTGTTTTGATTTTTGGACTAATTTGAGTTAATTAAAATTCATGATTTTGATTAGTTAAATATAAAATATGACTGACAGGTAATCTAGCAATGCACTTGGCTTTGACCTTGCACAACTTTCTTTTTACATTATATATCTTGATTTTTTATTACGGTAATTATAAAATGCACCTATAGTGTTGAACACCATAGGTAAATTAGATTTGCAAATTTGTATAACAAAACAAAAAAATAAACTTTTTTATAAAACAAAAAATAAATTTTTATTACTTTAGGATTAGGGCGAGACCTGGGATGGAGCAGAGAACATAGTTTATACCAAAATTTAGCAAGGAATTTTTTTTATTAGAGCCCCAAAGGCGGTTTCATAAGCAAAATTTTAAGTTATAAATGTTTTTTTAAAAAATAAACAAAAAAACAAAATTTTATGTTACACCTGATCTTAAATTTTGATTGGCTATTCTAATAGTTTTGTATAACATGGTGTTCAACACCATAGGTGCATTTTAGTAAACCCATTTTATTATACAAATTGACTTCATTTATAATTGAAAAAAGTTGATCACTAGAATTTAATAAAAACTTATTTTTTTATTTTGGGGTTGTATCCACCCTTTTCTTCATATAATACTTTATTTTGATAAGTTACAAAATAGTATATATATTATATGTGTTCAAAAATAGGCTACTACCTAAAATAAGCTACTCTCCTCTTTTGGTCAAAAAATTTAAACCTTTTTGACCAAAATAAGCTACCCTATTATTGACAATAATTGCTACATAATAAAGTTCAAATTCTACTATATAAATTGATTATAATTGCTTAAGTAAATTTATTCAGGAGAACCAAATACACATACTATTTAATTTTTATCAAGATTGAAGAACATTTTATTATTTGACTTTAATTTTTACATTTGATAAAAAAATTAAAATTTGTTAAAAAAAATATATTCAATGACCATAAAAAATTAAAAGTTAAATAATAAAAAGTTCTCTGATTTATATGAAAATTTTGAAAAATAAATATTTTGATCTTCTAAACATATTTAAGCACTTATAATCAATTTACACAGTAAACTTTGGACTTTGCTATGTAGTGACTACTTGCGATTAATTAAAAAATATTTGATATATGTAGTCAAATTATTTTGTTATTTATTATTAAAGTGATTATATAAAATTTATTGTTTATAGTCACACCTTGTTATAATCACCTGATTTCTGTATCCCAAACCGGTGGCTATATCAAGGTGCAACTGTATTTATATTAAATTTTAAAAAACTTTTTTTATTATGAATAGGGTGTATCTATATTTTTGCACCGGACCATAATTAATTTTTAATTTAAAATAAAACAAAATTAAAATTATAAAAATAATATAAAAAGTTAGATAAAAACTTACTTTATTTGATATTAAAAAATTTTTAATAATTATTCTAAAATATAAAAATTTTTATTTAAAGTCAAATTTACAAAATTTTTTGAGCTACAAATCTTTTGCACTACCTCATAATAATAAAGAACTATTAGAATAAATGTAAATAGGGAAGTTTAGATTGGTTCGGTTTGGTTTAATATCTGTAGTTACCACATATATTCTATTTTTTATCGCATATATCAAACCAAATCAAACCAAACTTCGCATCTCCAAAATTATATTTAACACTTACCATAGAGTGTCGTTAAAATGATTATTTAACTTTGCTTTATTCGATTGTTTTGATTTTCACATTACACATGATGGTTTGCTAAAATTCATATGGAAATTCTCTATCTCGCGGAATATTTAATAAATTCGCAAATTGCCATCATCACAATAAGTTAGATAATAGATTTAATAGTAAATCTGTCAGATATCTATTAAATTTAATATGAAAACGGATACCGGATCCAAGCTCTACTACAATAGATTATATATTGTAAAATGTACTTAAAAATTTTTTAAATTTAGCCTATCATTTAATGATGGTTCTAATATCTAGTAGTGAATTAAAAAATAAGGCCGTTTCAAATAATAAATAAAAAACATATTGATTCATATATAATTAAAAAATGAAACTTGCGACACTAAAAGAACTACTTAAATTTATTATCATTAATGTCGTTAATAATACGAATTATGTATTATGATTACTATTCTATTACATAAAGCCATAAGAATTTCCCGAGTCATTTTTTTTAATCAGTGAAAATTGAAACATGGCAACTGTAAAGTACTGACCCTGTGTTTGATACCCGGGCAATTCATATTATATTTAGAAGAATGATACCTTTATGCTACCAGGTTGGTGTAAAACACATTAAAAGTTGAATGAAAAAGAAGTTCATAACCTATATATTCTTTATTGTTTATTTGCCATTTTTGAACCATATTCTCATTAATATTCAATTCTTGCAACTTTTTTATTCAAGCATATAAGTTAGGATAGTCTACCTTTGTAAATTTGTTTTTACGATAGTTTCTTATTTATCGTTATTATTTTTATTTTAATAATCGAATTTTTGATTAATTAAATTTTTTCAGGGGATAGCGACAGACCAAAATTGCAGGTGTGGGAGTCGAACATCGCCCGATTTAGAATAGCATGGAAAGGTCATTCACTCTGCCTCTTCCAGACCAAAATTTTTTCTTTTAATTTAAATTATTCAAAAAATTTATTTAGTCATTTTAAATATTGAATCTGATTACATCTAAATTGTAATAAAATATTTTTAAATGTGTTTATCATGTTACGTTCGGATTCAATCCTTTCATTTAAAATGTATTTACATTCAAGTTTAGTTATTTAAATATGACTTGAATATCTAGTACAAAATATTCAACATTTGTTATTTTTTAAATAAATGCAAACTTGTTACTCATTTTTATGCATACATATTTTAACGAAATTTACTAAATAGATCATTTTTTTAACTAACATATCATTAGGTCTAGTGTTCCATATGAACCGGACCGGGGGGTATTTTTAAAGATCCGGGTCCGGTCCGGGATTCAAGTTATGGATCCGGATCCGGTCCGTCTCTAAAAAAAACCTCTCTAGAAAAAAATATTGCCCTCCATATCTCTTTGATGACTCTGCTCGTCTTTTATGTCACTTTTTTTACCTACATTATGAACATTTTTGACCCAACAGAAAAGCTAGCTTATTTTTCAGACCGGACCGGGCGGATCTTAATAAAGATCCGGAGGACCGGACCCGGACCGGACCCGGATCTTTTGCGGAACACTAATTAGGTCTTATATTTTATTATTTTCTTAGCCTCTTGACCTTTGCAATAAAAAAGTTTACGAATTTGTTATATTTAATATTAAATTTAGAAATTTTAAAGCGTAATATAATAAAAACCTTTACAAATATAGTATGACACTCAACTCATGGCTTCTTTTACTATTTTCAAAAATTGCAAGAAATTTTATAAGCACAATCATATCACAATAAAATGTAGTTGCAAAGATTATTGTAAAAAAATTTATTGCAAAATGCGAAAAGTAAAATTGCTTTGCGGATGTAGCTTTCTTTTAGCCATTATGCTTATAATAAGGCTAGGGTTGTTAATGGAGTACTCCAGGCATTAATAAAACATATAACCCATTTCTGGAGTGCTCCGGAGTGGGTTATATGTTTTATTATTGACTGGAGTGCTCCATTAACAACCCTAAATAAGGCCACGCAAAAGTTTTGCATTACATAATTAATCCTAAAGTTGGCCTGCTTTTAGCATTCTGTCTGATTTTTTTTTTTTTGCTTTTTTTTTTAATTTACTGCAAATTATTAGAATAATGTTCACATCTAAGTTTATGCATGGTTAATTTTTCATTTTGCACAAAAGGAATCAAAAAATTGGGTCGGCAGTCATATTTTTTCCGTCAGTCTATCGGACAATTACAGGAAATTAAGGTCTCCATCGGGTGACACCGGATGAGAATAGCGGAAAACAATAAATGTCAAAAATCGAACAATTGGCACAATTGGATCTAAAAAAAAAAAAATAATAATAATAATAAATAAAAATTTTTTTGAAAAATTGAAAAAATGGGTCGGCGGTTAATGCAAAACGACAAATCCATTTTGCGTGGCTTCATCTAAATGTAACTATACAGAATGTAATTTTATAATATTAAATAAAGAATTAATTTTGCTAAATAAATTCGGAATTAATTTTATGTTAGAAATTATTATATTTACCAATTTGAGTGAATTTAAATTTTGGTTCAACTTAAGTACATCTAATCTACTTAAGTAGTTTTAATTGTGTAATATAAATATTAAACCCAATTCTTTTTTTTAGAAAAGCCATCTATTTCAGTATTTAATGCAAATAATATGCAATATGTCGTTACCAATTATTTAATAAACATTTTTATTCAAATTAAATTGAGCCGACAATTTATGATCATCATAGGGAGTTATCGGATGACACCATCATTGGGCAAATTGGCGAATACGGTAATTTGACAATGATTGGCTACACACATGCTGATAATGTATACTTGGAATTTCGGAGCTTCGGTTGTTTAAAAAAGCTGAAACTAGCTTCGATTAGAAATTAATTTCTAATAGGTTTCGTTTCGAGTAACAGCTCTAGTACATATGCTTATAAGGTCAGTCAAGTTAGTAAATGTAATTTATCAATCATAAAGAACTTTGAATATAACCTACTGGTCCTTGTTTTAGTGCAACTACGTTGCATCCACCTTATTAACCAATCAGACGAACTTCTTCCTATGAAACAGCAGATCAGTATAGTATGATTTTTAAAAAATTGCGTTCCCCGTGCTATACGTATCTGGTTACCCATATCATTTACGTACTTTGTTAATATTAAGAATTTTATCTGGTATTTCCTAAGATTATGCTGCGAAAATTCGAATGATCGAAATTTTCAACAATATATAAATCCTGGCTAAGGCTAAGCCAATCGGCTAAGGGTCTACTAATAAAGTATCGGTTCCAAAAACGGCTCGGCTAAAGATCTTGAAACTGAACATGGAGCCGCGAACCGATAGGTCAAATAGCACATGGCCATTAGCCAATAGTAGATCATATAGCTTCGTGACTTAAATTATGCAATTACTGAATTGCATTTTAATTCAGTAAATCCTCACTTAAAACTATTTCACGCTTTATTGCTTTCTAGCCCAATCGCTTATATGTATCATATTTCATTTAATTCATTATTGAAAAAAAATTTTTGCATAGGAAAGCAGAAGTATATCAAGATTTTTGTGAAATCATATTGCCATTAGAGGCTCAGCTCGGCTTGAGCTTATAAACGGATCAGCTCCGGTTGCAGAGACGAAGGATCTGCCCAGCTTAGTAAATGTTAGCCGTGAGCGGAGCCGAGCCGTTCGCATCATTATATATAAATGACTCATTACACACGATAATATTTTAAAACTAATTTATTTATACCCTATATACTGTATATATCCAACAATGGGCATCTTCTCATATCCATCAACTAAAGCTATATGGGCGATGGACTAGGAAAGCCCGTCTTCGACACTTCTTTATCAATTTCGAGATTTTTGATTCAAACGAAGTGCCAGTTTCTGTTTATATGTATTTCACTTTTCACCCTACAATGATATAATAATTTATCGAGATATTTTAACTTGAAGGTAGACCAATCTTTAAACGCATGTGTTCTAAAAATAGATCAACAACAAAAGATTGACGGCTCAATTAAATTAGATTGGTCACAATGTTTTATAATCACATGATGTTGTTTATTCAGTAATTGATATCTAAAAATAGGGTTGTGGGCACGGAAAATTTTTTAGGCATGCCCCAGGAGGCATGCCTTAGGCTGAGGCATGCCCTTCTTATTGTGCCCAGGGCATGCCCCTATACATATACCGGGTAGATGAAAAGTCTCTAGAGAACCTTTTTGCTAATCACTAAATAATGTATCTTAGTTGTTATTTAATTATGCCAATAGATTCCAAAAATATATACAAGTATAAAAATTTATAACATTAGCAGAGATAATAAAAAGATCCTATCAAGGACTTTTTACTCACACTCATATACTATGCTATTACTGTTTTATTATTATAACTGATAAAATATCCGCTAGTAAGTAAAATAGATAGCCAATCAGCGCACTCTAATTTATTTATTATTACATGATAAGGGCATGCCTTTTGGTTTAAGGGCATGCACCTAGGCATGCCTAGAGGGCATGCCCCTAAGGCATGCCCTGAGTCACCGTGCCCACAACCCTATCTAAAAATAAACAAAATGTTCAGGAGTAAAAATTTAGGTTTCACAAACAATAATCATCATTTTCTCAAAATGGAAACCCACTTCGAAGATGGGTTTTCCTAGTCCATCGCCCATATCGCATTTTATTAATTGTCACGGCTGAGCTGATTCTCACTTGACAATTTGGTGCCGAAAATTGATTTTTACAGGGCTGTCACTAAATTTCCGGGTCGATGCGTCGGATCTAGCGTTTAGCCCTAGTTGTTAGTTGGTTCTATAGCAACATTATCGGCTTGATCTTGGGACAAAATCGATCAATTCCGATCCAGCCGACCATGATTCTGACGTACTCCGACGTATCCCGACCGGATCCGTCCTAACAAAACAAAGCGAGACGACAAAGACAAACCACGAAAAATATAAAAAATGCTATCTAAACCGGTCTTGGTTCACTAAGTAATAATGTCGGGAATGTGATTTTATTATATATAAACCAGTCTCTTTATCCCAAACCCAATATCAATCGATTTTAATTCAAAATCGAAAAATCAGGTGTCTCGTTATGTACATGGGTCCCCCAAATTTGGGGATCCTTAAGCGGGCAGATCACGTGACTTCTTGTTTGCTTAACATAGGGTGTCCAGGATTATGTGATGCGATGAGGTAAATTATGTGGGCGAATTAAGGTTGATTATGCGATGGATGCGAAATAAATTTAAGATTATGCGACCAATTAGGTCGATTATGCGATTTTTATTATATGTGATTAATTTTTTTAGTTCTGTTTTTTGGAATTTCTCGGACATTTATCAAAAAATTTACCTTGACTATGCTCGTAATTTAAGTTCTTTCATTTTCTATATCGGAACTTTTCGGGACCTACATTTTGTCACCACTCTATCACCCAGATTACAAATTTAAAGCTTGTCGAACGAAGTTACTTATTCCCATCAACCAATCAGATTATATTCACGTGATTTATGCTTTTTTTTGCTTGATTATGCGAAGCATATGCGATGCGAAAAAATAGCAAATTATGCGCATAATATCGCATCGCATAATCCTGGACATCCTACCTTGACATTAGGGTTAGAATCGTGGGTTAGAAAGTATTATACATATTCTGTTAATGCTCCAAGATGGGTTTAGACTATGGTTTTTGTATTTTGCGCATTCTTCGCTTGTTTTGCTTCAAATTTTGAGCTTACTATCACGTGAGTGTAACTGCACGTGTACTTGTTATTACAGGAATATGTTGTGTTACACTATGCGATACTGTTATTGGGCAGCGCTAACAGACAGTAGTATGTAATATAATTTTTACAGGAGTGTAACCAAATTTCCGGGTTGGATGCATCGGATCTAGGTTAGTGTTTAACAAGTGGTTAGTAGGTTCTATAGCAAAATTATCAGCTGGGCATTTTAACTTAATGAATTATCTTGGGCAAAATTGATCAATTCCGATCCAACAGACCATTCACTCTGAAGTATTCTGACCCAGAATTTTGGTGACCCCCTGTACGAGTTGTAGAACCATAGGCCCTCGCTACGCTCGGACAATATTTAAAAAACACTTTTACCAGGAACAGAGTTGTCCTAGCTTGGTTGGATGCCACAGTTGGCTATGCTTTCTAAATATGTAAACACGGATAATTTCGGCTTTGAAGATTTAATCAGGACGATCATCCAAATGTGGCATGTCTTCGATTGTGCACATTTGTATTTTCATTATTTACTCTAGCAAATAACTATAGCTTTATCACGGGACCTACCACCTATACGTGATCAGAATCCAATCACATTTAAAGATCAGATGTAACATAACACGATCAAAAAATTCAAAACAAAGAAAATCGCTCATTTCTCAAAATTGCATATTAAATCGACTTCTGCGCATTAACAAAAGATTTTCTTGTGCGATTTTACTATATAACTGCCTAAATCCTAACCTTAACACAAGTTCTAACCTAATATAAAGCGAACTTAAAAATTTTGTTGTTGGTCATGTATGGGTGGAATTTGGTCTATTAAAACAGCCCTTTTTTACATATATTTTATTTTTTTTTCTTTATTAAACCCGAGATAGCGATTATCTGGGGACGTCGAGTGACGCTATTTATTAGACTTAATTATATGTTACATTATGTATACATTAGGGTTTTCTAGCTAAACTATACCTCCCTCCTATAGCCGTTTATCCCGACTGACTCCAGCAAGCCCACCACGTCCGGTGCCCTATACTTATCAGATCATAGGCAGCATTAAAGAACTACAAATCCCGCCGGTACGCTATATAGGTCGACCTTTTTTCATCTGTTTCGGGAACCATTTTCCATTTTCGGTTAGTGTAGGATTGTCAGGTGTCCCCTTTTTTTGTTCTTTTATAGCGGGCTCTCTCAATGTTAACGTCATTTGTTGATGGTTCTGGTCATCCCCGGCCTTGTGGCTATGTCAGTGATTGTATTCTTCCGTATGAATCCATTCTTTGATCGTAAATGGAAATCCTCTCAAAGATCATTTTCAAACCGGTCCTGGCAGAGTTTTCGCCGCCCGTTGGACTTGAACTCGCGACCTTCTGTTTGTGACCCTGGAGTGCTAACCACTGCACTATCGACCCAAGGGTCTATTTTATTTTTTATTCGTTTTGATTTTCGGACTGATCCGGGATTAATTAAATTTCACGATTTTGATTGGTTAAATGTAGCAGGTGACTATCGGATAATCTCGTGACGTGTTGGCCTTACGCGGCCTCATGTAATTTTTCTTTTACAATTATCTTGATTTTTTATTATGAAATCGACCTTCATTTATAATTGAAAAATATTGATCATGCCAAAATTTATATAAATCTAATGAAAACTTATTTTTCAAAAATTGCAAAAAAGGGCTGTTTTAATAGATAACACCCCATATTCTCTAGCTAATAATCCATAACTACACCACAGAATCTAAACACAATTCTTAGTAAATAACCTATAGCATCTAAGCAAAAGCTCATTCCTTATACTTCATAGTATTTGCAAGAATTTGTCTGTACGTAATTATCCAATCATTTATTGAAACAATGTCCAGAGGTGTAATTAGTGTTCTTCATGAACCAGACCGGGTGGGTATTTTTAAAAATCTGGATCCAGTCTGGAATTATGGATCCAGATCCAGTCCGTTTCTAAAAAAAAACTTCTCTTGAAAAAAAACAATGCTCCCATATATCTCTGATGACTCTGCTCATCTTTTATGTCACTTTGTTACCTACTTGATGAACATTTTTGACCAAACAGAAAAGCTAGCTTATTTTTCAGACCGGGCTTGGCGGATTTTAATAAAGGTCCAGATTTGGTCCAGTACATGGACCGGATCGGACCCGGACCGAACCCGGATCTTTTGCAGAACACTAGGTGTAATTTCTAACTTTGGCCTAAATTAAGCAAAATTCAGGCCGTAATTTGAAATGACATGCATTTGCGTTATTTCATGCTATATTGTATATTAATTACAAGTTAAGCATCAAATCAATACAGTATACATGATCTAATCCTGCTGTATTCTAACCTTAACTCTGGTATTACCACGAATTAGTGCTGGCCATTTTTCTAAAATTATTGAGACATGTAAGCTAAAGAATTTGCAAAAGTTTATCTTTGAAGATTCTTATACAGATAACAAATACATTTCTATGTTTATAATTTATTTAATTTCCAATCTAAATTATAAAAATAAAAAAATTCAGATAAACAGTTTAAATGTATTTAAAACAGGAACATATCAGCAGATCGGCATAATTGGGTAAATCAACCAATCATGATCAAGGATTATTAAAAAATTTTACATGAAAATTTACTATAGAGTGAATTTTCACAAAAATGGTCTTTTTAAGCAGCTTTGCATTTATAATTAAGTATGTAGAACATTATAAAATTTATGTATTTAATTATAAGCCAAAAGTAGATTAAAAAGACTTTTTTTGAAAATTAGCTTTCAAATTTACCCTTGATAGTTACCAACTCATTTAACAATACCCAACCTATTCTAGTATTTCAACCAATGGCAAAATACTTCTTTTTACAGCTTAGCATAGCTCTTTTATTGAGTTTTTTGGTTTTTTAATTTGTTTAGACATTAAAAAAGCCCTTTTGTTAGTTGTAACAAGTGCTTTATTTGTTAGTTTTTCAACATCACAGTTTATTGAAAAAGGCCCAATTATGCATATGCTAATATGAGAAACTTATTATAATATGCTATTACAATATGCTATTATAATATGCTATTTTTAAATTATTATTAAAGTAAAATATTAGGTCAAAATTGAAGCTTTAAGAAATGATAGCAAGATATGAAAAACTACTTTTGAACCTTTAGTCAAAATTAATAACCTGACAAATTTAACAAAAAATTAAGCAAGCAAATCTTATTTTTTCAACTCTATTTTGCCAATAGCCTATACATGGGTTAGGGTTAGGCCTAGTGATGGAGATTCTACCAAATGGTCATGATTCTACCGGTAGCTACCAATAGGTGGTAACTACCGGTAGCTACTGTACCACTACCGGTAGCTACCACTACCAGTAGATCTACTAGTCGAATTCTGATTGGTCAATCAGACAAAAATGATTTTATACAATTGACAATTGTTATTACATAGTAAAGTCCAAATTTTACTATGCAACTCAATTATTATTGCTTTAAATAAACTTATTCTGAAGGTCAAAATTAGTGCTCCTAGATCTGGTTCGGGTTTGGTCCGGTTCGGTCCAGTCCAGGATCGAACCGGACTCGAACTCTAGATTTTACCAATTTCAAACTTCGAACTGGACTCAAACTCAATTATAAGTTCAGTCCGGGTTCGGTCCGAAGTTTGCAAACTAGTTTGAGTCCGAATAATCATTTTAATCACTGATTATCATTTCTAAATTGCAATGCCAAATCGAACCGGACCGAATCGAACTTCAAACTTTCTAGTTCGAAGCAGGGACGATGATTCACAGAAAACAGCAGAATTTCCCTTAAGTACAGCCAACCACAGAAATCACCCCTAATACCGCAGAATATCGAAGAATACCACAAAATACCACAGAATCCCGGGCTAGGCATTATCCCATGATTATTAACCAATCGAATTGAGAGCTTAATATACAAAGTTACGGTATTTCAATACTGAGTTTCATTAAGGTTCGGGTAATTATTAGCATTATTTTGATCTAACATAAATTTTAATTTGATGTACAACATATCTAAATTAGCATGAATAAACGAAAAATAAATAGTAAATATTCATGAATCTTGAATATCTTATTTTATCCTTCAGGCCATTATGATCTGCATCAGTCAATAATATAATTATTTTTTATTTATAAATTCCAATAATATCAGAATTTAAACTTTATTAAACAAATTTATATGTAGGAGTACTATTCGGACTCGAACTAGTTTGCAAACTTCGGACCGAATCTGGACCGAACTCAAACTTGACTAAAAAGTTCGAAACAAAAAGTTTGAGTCCGGTTCGAAAATCGAACCAGACTCAAACTTGACAAAAGTTCGGTTCGGTCTGGTTCGATAGGAGCTCTAGTCAAAATATATATTCTATATAATTTTTAGCAAAATTAAAAAAGATTTTATTATTTGTATTTTAATTTTTACTCTCAATGAAAAAATTAAAATTTATATTCAATAAACATAAAAATTAAAAGCTAAATAATAAGAAGTTCTTTGATTTGTATAAAAATTTCAGAGATTATGCATTTTAGTCTTCTAAATATATTTACTTAAGTTCTTATGATCAATTTACATAGTAAAATTTGGACTTTACTATGTAGCGACTACTTGCGATCACTAAAAAACCTCTTTTACCCAAAAATCAACTATTTCTGATTTTTTGTTTAACTTTTGCTCAAAAAAGGATAACTTATTTTCAGACACATACAGTATTCAAATGCATTAACTCGAGTATAGACACAGTATTGATATATACTACATTTGTTTATAATATTAGTATATAGTAAATAGATAAATTCTATTAGTCTACTATGCATATTAAAAATTTACTGGTATCTACCGGTATTTACTGATAGATACCAGTGGTAGATATCTACCTGTAGCTACCAACTTATATCACTAGTTAGGCTATACAAAGTTGATTTTTCAGTTTGCATTACCCACTGACCCATTTTTCAATTTTTTTAAAAAAATTTTTTTTAGATTCCAATTATGCTTCCTGTTTTTCTCATCTGGTGTTACCTGATGGAGTCTTTAATTTTCTGTAATTGTCTGATAGGACTGGTGAATAAAATATGACTGCTAGTCCAATTTTTTGTTTTCTTGTTGTGCAAGTTGAAAAATTAATCTTGCATAATCTTAGACGTGAACATAATTCTATTAATTTATAGTAAATAAAAAAAATCCAACTAACTGACCCAAGTTTTCAGATTCCATGTAATGCAAAGCAAAAAATCAACTTTGCATGGCCTTATAATTTATTAGTTACATGTATATATTAACATAAATTGTCACCTGCATTAAATGGGCTGTTGGTAAAATAGGTGTTGGCAAAATGGGTGATTTTACAAAAAGTATCTAATTTTTTCATTGATTTATTATAATCTTAAAGATAATAATAAAATTATTAAAATTATATCTTATAACAATCTTATTATACTCATAATAATCTTAAAATAATAAAATAATCTTATAATAATCTTATCTTGTAATAATCTTATAACAATCTTAAAATAATCTTATAATAATCTTAAAACTATTTTAAAATAATCTTATAATCATCTTAAAAAATCTTAATAAAATCTTAAAAACATCTTAAAATAATCTTAAACAATAATTTTATATTATTATATCTTATAATAATTATAATTATTAAACTATATTATTATTATTATTATTTTTAGATATTAAATCTTAAAATAATCTTTTAAGTATAAAAAAACAATATTAATAACTTTAATATTATCTTAAACTATCTTAAACACATAAAAAAAAAGCTCTAGTTTCTGTAAAGGAATTCAAATTAATCTACTAAATCTGTTTCTGGCATAATACTGTTGAACCTCCCAAAGCTGATATACATGGCGGACAGGTTTTGTATCAATCTTGAGAAGTTATCCGGCTTGAAAAATTATGGCAGAATCAGACTTGCAGATTAATTTTATACTTTTTTATCAGGTTTGACAGGTTATAGGTTTTGACAAGTAAGATTGGTTTGGGGTTCAACAGTTTATAAGCGCTAGAGATTAGAACCAACAATAAATTCAAGAATTGGTTTATATTTATAGATTCATTTAGGTATGGTAAACAAAATATAAATTGACAAGAAATTTCCGTTCCTGGTATTCGCGCAACTACGTTGCGCAACTATCTTATATTTAATTCAATTTATGTCCATTGAAATATAATTTTTACTGCATTCTTTTCTTGTATTTAACATTATTAAAATATGATGGCTGCGCAACGTAGTTGCGCTAATACCAGGAACGGGAAAGTTCATGTCAATTTATATTTTGTTTACCATACCTAAGTAAATCTGTAAATATAAACCAATTCTTGAATTTATTATTGGCCTTAACCTCTAGACTTATATACTGTTGAACCTCCCAAAACCAATCTTCTTGTCTAGTGCTGCAAGCCGGCTTAGCTGACCCAGCCGGTCCTGCTGCGGCAGTGGCACAGTAAACATTTCTTAAACAAGTCTTTTTAGCTAATTTTTTGCATAAACTAAGTTAATGAATGCTCTTTATAGTCACCCGCTAAAAACAACCTGTCCGCCATGTGTATCAGCTTTGGGAGGTTCGATAGTGTATGACAAAACAGATTTGGCAGATTAATTTGGATTCACTCCATTTTGCCGACACCTATTTTGCCAACAGGCCATTTAAACGACATCACGCGGGTGACAATTTACTATTAATATATCCTGCAAACTAATAAAATGCTAACCCTAACCCTACGTGATTTCGGTTAATTGGGCTATCGGCAAAATAGGCGTCGAAAAAATAAGATTCACCCAATTAATTTTTTGTTAAGTTTGTCTGGTTATTGATTTTTGAATAGAGGTTCAAAAGTAGTTATTTTTCATGTCTTGCAATCATTTCCTAAAGTTTTCAAATTGACCTAATTCGAATATATCATTTTACTTTAATAATATAATTTAAGAATAGCATATTATAATAGCACATTGTAATAATAGCAGCATGGAGAACTTTCGCATTTTTCGGAAAAGCACGGGATTTTTCATGCGGCAATTAACCAATCAGAAATCACATTTTCAGCACATGATATAAACAGATGGATAATCATTGAACTACGCAGGCAATCAATAGACGTAATTCATATATTATTATTTCTATATAGTTTAACTTCGAAGTAAAATAAGTTGCGTTTTAGAAGAATAAAACTTTTCTCCCAGATTATAAACCAATTTACAAGCATAGAAACTTTATTAGAAAAGTTTTTAATAAGAAGTTACACGTTCTTTATTAATATTATTAAACTTTTTTATCGTACATAATAAAACAACCTCTATTGAATTAAATATCTTTTGAAGAATATACATATTTCGAAAACAGTCTGTAAAGGTTATAATAAAACAACGAGTTAATTATTTAAATAATAATAGATAAGAAAAAACCGAAAAACAACGTTGAACTTTGCGAATTGTGCGGTAAAATATACTTATATTACCTCTTACTATAGAGTAGATAGTACTTCAACCGTTAAAAGACGACCTTTTCCAGTGTGATGCAGCGCGATGCAGTACGATGCAACTTCAGTTTCTTGAAAAGACGTTCTCTACGAAGCTATTTTATTAGTAAAGTATTGCGTGATTGGATTGGTTTTTTTAAAGTTAACTTATAATACCCGAAAATTCTGGTTTTATACTACCATTCTATATAAATACTCGTGTAACGTCGATCCCGGAAATCATCGGAATCGAAAGTTCTCCATAGTTAATAAATAAACTTGCTTGAAGCAGCTTTGGATCAAATTTATTTTAAGGAAGGCATGAAGCTAATAATAGCATGTTGTAGTAAGTTTCTTACTGTCTTAAATGCATACAAATCATTTAAACTGCTTATCTGAATTTTCTTTATTTTTATAATTTAGATTGATTATAATTCGTAGAAATGTATTTGATATCTACATGAGAATCTTCAAAGTTAAACTTTTGCAAATTCTTTAGCTTACATGTCTCAATACTTGGAAAAATGATCAGCACTAGCTGTGGTAATACCAGAGTTAAGGTTAGAATACAGCAGGATTAGATCATGTATACTGTATTGGTTAGCATACCGTATAGCCGCGAAATAACACACATGCGCGTCGTTCGAATTATGGCCTGAATTAAACTTAATTTAGGCCAAAGTCAGAAATTACACCTCCAGGCGTTGTTTCGGGCTATACGGATAATTGTAATTTTTTATTAAATTATTGGATAATTACGTACGAACAAAATTTCCTGCGAATTCTAGAAAGAATAAGGAATGAGTTTTGCTTGGATCCCGTGGAGATGCTACAGGTTATTTGCTAGAAACTATGTTTAGACCTGTGGCGTAGCTATGGATTATTTGCTAGAAAATATGCTTAGGTCCCGTGATGAAGCTATAGTTATTTATAGTATAAAATACAAATGTGGCACAATTAAAGACATGCCACATTTTGTTCACAAGGTAAAACTCCATTCCTGGTATAATAAAAAAAGAATGATAACAAATCTATTATAATGAATTAACTTCTACTAAATTAATCTAGAGATTCTAGTTGAATTATTCAAAATTATTTAGCTAGTTAATATAAATATTTTTAGCTTAAGTCAGCACGAGAATGTTAGACTAACACATTTTGTTGCGCAAAAGTATATAACTAATTTCACTGGTCATATAAATCATGTGATTAGTAAGGATTGTCTGGCATTTTGATTGATTGTTTAATTTTTTGGGAGGACAGAAGGAAGATAGAGATGATGCTAACCGAAGATTAACTTCGAACGGCCTAAGTGATCGATGGAACTTTCTCTTTGATCATGCTGCCTGTCTAACTAACAAATATCAGAGTAATGATAACAATACCGTATATATTACGGGCAAGATAGAATGCTTTGCGAAAATCAGCCTAACGATTACCAAGCCTTCGACAATTATTTTTCAATCTTATGTCAAGCATTTTTGGGCTAAAATACATATATTAATACGTATTCTACCATAAATATACACCACACCCTCTACACCATTTTTTTTAAATAAGGACATCGCAAAGAATCTTTAGCTAGGTTATCCCCGCTAACCGGCATTTAAAAAAGGGTAGAGGATGGGTGCCTATTTACGGTAGAATACGTTATTACAATTTTAAAATAGTAACTACGACAGACTTTACATGTAGTATTGGCAATTTAAGATATTGGTGCTGTAATATTAACTATTGCTCAAGAAAAGAAATAACTTGTCAATTCGTTCTCGCTTTTCCCTTTAATAAATTGTTCCATAATTCTATCGAATGATATTACAATCAATTAAGAAACAATTTGTGATCAAACAACTTGAATATGACTATTTTAGATTTTATACCAGTATTATGTATTTGCATAACATATTAGGGTGATAAACGGACTAAGTAATCAAAACTATGTAGCTATAGAATTTAATATCGATATAACAGTAACTTTAATATATTTATTAAAAATTCCAAACCGATTCAACTCACTAAAAAAAAACAAGGAATTGCTTGGAAATTTTTACAAGATGTCTACAAGGTTTCTAAAAACAAAGTTACGCTCGAATATTTTATGTTAATATGTAAATTTTAGGTGTTCAACTAATAAATATATAAATTTAAAAAAAAATTCGTACAATAAGTACAATAAGTACAACCAAAAAAAAATTTACTAGAGCTTTTGCGAAAAATCGAGCGTAACTTTTTAGAGATAGTTCTTGTGAAGAGATTTCACTCAAAAGAAATTAGAAAAAGAAGCGCAATATTCAGAGGAATCTTTTAGAATTTTGTACTTTTCTTTATAAGTAATTGAAGTAAAATGATATTTTAGTCAATCATTTTTAATTTCACTGATGAAACCTGATCATATTAAAATTATTAATACACCTGACATAGTTTTGATTACTTAGTCCGTTTATCACCCTAATAACATATGGCTTTAATTTTGTTTATATTAACTGGCACATGAGGTAGCATGTCTAGAAATCTGCGACAGGTTAAGCCACAGATGTCAATTATTGGACCGACTGTATACATATCCGACGACAGTTTAAACCATTACGTATAAAGTTCCGAGTACATGAAGCGAATAAGAAAGTAAAATTCTAGTAATTGTATTATATGATTAATAATATTACCTGGCTATAAAACTAAGACTTTGCAAGTTATACACTTTTTCGTCGTTTTAACAGTGTAACCTACATACTAGAGTTGAGCAACGAACCCAATCCGAAAGTTTCGGGTTTCGAATTATAGTTTCCGAAACCTTACCCGAAACCCGAAACCTTACCCGAAACCCGAAACCATATCCGAAACCCGAAATTGTTAAGACTTAAATTTTTGTTTTTTCTAACTAAATACGATCAGGCTAATATACTGGCAGCTATCAGTAATACCGAGTTTTAATTTTAGCATTCAGTAGATATGATCTGGAAATCGATTATAAATATGTTATTGATATAAAAGTACATAAATTAAGCTATTAATAAACGAAGGATGTTTGTGCGTAATAATAATAAATATTAAAAGCGAATAAATAATTGATAGGTATTTTTGAAATTAATATTATACTACAATCAAAAATATAACATGTATTTATTTTTATATATAATTAAATTTTTAATTTTTTTTTTTTTAACTTTTTTGCAATTTTTATTATGATTATATAATTCATTAGTATTGTAACTACAAAGCAAATTCTAACATCCATATTAAACTTAGGGCTAATTTATTCTTGAGTAAACTCTACATAATTTAGTTACCCCATTTAACTATTTCAGGATTTATACTACATTTTCAACAAAGATCTTCCATATAGGTGACTAGTTTTATAACTAGAGGAAATTGTAATTTTAGGGTAACTCCTTGCATAGTACTGGCTAACTTACTGTTTACCTCCTTAAGATCCAGTCTTCACTCTTCTCTAGCATCAGGCTCATCCTACTAGTCTTAAGGCCCTCAACTAATTTTGCTACTGGGACTGATTGACAGATAGTACTTATACATTTAATAATGGTCTTGTGTTATGCTTATATACATTAATAGAAACCTTTGTGTCTTGGTAAGGTACAGGCTATTTGCATGATATTGTCACTCCCAACTAGGTTCATAATATAGATACTACTTTCAGCTTTTATCCAAATTGGTTGGTGTTTTAATATTGGTATGCTCTTAGTACTTTTGTATATGTTACTATACTTATTGCCCAGTGTACTATAATATGCCATTTCAGGCTATTACACATTTTCTGTATACAAGCCAACTCTCACATATTAGATATGATAATTTTTGTATATGCTAAAATGTCCCTTATTTGGTTAGGCCAATCCTTTACTACAGGTCTTACTATATTTCACTGTTTTGCTCACTATTTCAGGTTTTTTACCACCTAGTTACCCTTTCTAGCAAGTATCCAGACCACCTGGAATGTTGGTATTGCCTAAGACCTCCTTAACTAGAACTTATGCATGTAGCCTTTGTGTAATAGAACCTTCTGTAAAATCTGCTATTACATGTAGTGTCTTCTCTCTATAGTGTAATTTCTTTCTGATAATTTCTAAGTCAAACATGGACTTTTACAGGGCTTTATATACTATAATAACTTCATTTCTGGTTACAGAAGCATTTTGCATCTAGTCTAACTTGAACTGTCAACCTTGTCTGTAAGGGTGGGTGCTTAATCAATAAGCTATAGGGCCCAAACCCTTTAAATTTTTAATTCATACTTTTAGATCAAATTTGTAGATCACTGCTTAAATGTACCTGGGATATAGGCTATGATCCAGTTTCTTAATTTTAGTTTTTTAAGGTTAGGGTTAGTTAGCATGTGATGTTTATTTTAAATTATTTATGATTAGTTATAGGTTAAGAGCCTATACCCAGTATATTTTAAGGATGCCCCATACAATCACTATAATCACTTGAACGATCACATGATTGTTGTTCAATTGCGTGATTTCACAAAGATTTTTTAGTGAGCATAGATATGGCCAAAGAAAATAACATATTTATATTGAATATTTGGCCAACAAACGCAGTTTACAATCTTTTACAATCTTTTACAATCACACAATCGGACAACAATCAGGGTACGCAGCAATCTACAAATTTGATCAAAAGTGTCGTTTTTTTATATTTTTAAAAAAATTTTAAATATCTTATTTTTTTATTTTTTTTAAAAAAATATATTTTAAAATAAACATCATTGTAGGTGATAATCACTGCTCTATTATAAATTTTTTAAAAATTGATTTAGGTTTAGGGTTAGGTAGGTTAGGTTTAAATTAGGTAGGTTAGAACATAGATAATATAGATAATATTTTGTGCTAAAAGCTTTGCTTAATATACAAAGTTCTGTTAAATAGTAAACTATTTTGGCATCAAGATTTTTAGATTTTTCAAAGGTTTGATCACATGAGTCTGTGACCTGATTTGTTGCTAGTTTTGGAACTAGTTTCGGATAGGTTTCGTTTCGTTGCCAACTCTACTACATACGAAATATTTTTATTCGATTAGTGTATATCTAAGTATGGAATGTGTCATAACATAACGAACATCAGGTTTGTGTTTTATGAATTTTAACGTAATAAAATTATAGATTTTAATAACAAATTTAATAAATGTTAATATAACTTAGGTATTTTCTTGGACCTTTTACAAAAACTCATAAAATAAAATTTTCCGCAGAAGTATGCATATCTAATTAAAATTTTAAAGTTATGCCCTCATATCAAACTGCAAAGAATTTTGAGATCTCAAACATAATTTAACCGCGAATATTGCCAAAAATCTGTTGAATTAAAGGTTTTTGTTTTTTGCCTATTAAGTATTTAACATGTTTAATTAGCGATGAGAAATTAAAATTAACAAATATAATCGAAAAACCATTTAATTTCGCTTATTATTAATAAATATAATCGAAAAACCGTTTAATTTCGCTTATTGTTAATAAATATAATCGAAAAACCATTTAATTTCGCTTATTAATAAATATAATCGAAAAAACATTTAATTTCGCTTATTGTTGTAGTGCAGAACTTTCAATCATATGTACATCAAAATGTTGTAAATATTTAAATTTTAATGAAATATATATAATGTGATAAAAATTACTAAAGCTACTTTAGTGCAAACCTAAGTTATTTAATTAAATGTGAATAAAATTTATACACTGACGCCGGATACGTATATAGTCGGTCAAGTAATTGACATCTGTGGCTTAACCTGTCACAGATTTCAGACGTGCCATGAGATAACGGATTATTACGTGAACTAAATGGATAAACAGATGGACTATCCGGATGAGCTAAACGGATACCGGTCCATGTTCCATAACCTAATCATTAGAGTAATCATTTTTTGATATTCCATAGCACTCTAAAAAAGATAGACTTTTATTGCAATACGCTTTGTAACTTTTTCATTAAGAATAAGTAGCTAAAAAATCACCAAACTTTTAAACATATTTACACATAGATAAATCATTCCTTTCACAAATTCTTCATTATACACATATGAATATGAAGTGATTTAAGTGCAACGCAAAGATCTCGGATTTTCAAGATAAGACAATATTAAAGCAACATGTCAAGCAAACACATGATACTAATATAAAATTTAAAACTAGATTCAAGTATATTAAAGGAGCGAAGCCGCCACTAGCTCTAATTAAAATGTAATGCAGTCAAACCTCTCTAGGTGCGACGCCCTTGGGCCACATTTTAATAACAAACATTTAGTAATAATAGCATTTATAGAATTCAAGTATATATTTGGGTCAGAACTTGAGTGTGCATTTAGAGAGAGTGTGCACTCATAGGGGTGCACATATAGAGGTCTGACTGCAAGCAATTAACTATTTTTGCTATTTATTTGGATATTCCAATTACTTTCATTTTGAGTTTGGATGAAATCTTAAATTTCTGATTTCTTGCTATCTGAAACTAGATTTACGTAATTGGTATAACTTAAGATCTTATAGTAACAGTAGTAATGCGATATTAATAATGTTTCATATAGTCAAATATTTTCCGTTAGGTCGGTCTTTTAATGATGCTTACAATGCACAAAAGGCATATTGATATTATTCAAGGAACACATTATTTTAACATTATAATACCATATTTTTTAAATTGCCAGTTTAAATATTATTTAATGTCCCGATGAATTAATTTAAATGATTGTACTTTTTTTTTTTTTTTAAAAAAAAAAAAAAAATAATAGATATATATATACAATATCGTAAATTGCCCATAAATAATAAATAGACTCTCGATGTACTAAATCGGATCTATATACAATACAGGATAAAGTTTGGTAAATTATAAAAGACCCGTGAAATACAATACAAAATAGGAAATAGACACCCCAATTATCAGACCCACGCTCATACAAGAGACCCGGGGTCAACATAAAATGTAGCAGACCCAGGTCTTGTATCCGGCCATTTGCGATAATTTAACCGAATAAGGAGACAAATATGATTTTTTTTTTTTTTTTTTTATAATAATTAGAACTTATATGTACATCTTACGTATGTACGCGCTTAGTCACAAAGTAACAAATATATCGTTAGTTTAGTATATTGTATATAGAGGTTCCTTACTCGCATCCGGGCTATTTTCGTTATGCATGGATATTTTATGGGTATACTTGTAGCTATTGGATAAGATCGGATTATCAGATAATTGCTGATTGCGTAATCTAAACCATCTATGTGAATATTTTTATACTTTCCGCAATGCTGCAATAACGAAGTTGTGAAGCATTTATTGACGATTATGCTATTTTTTTCACATTATGTATAGTTTATATCATCAATTTAAACTTTATTTGTTTTTAGGAAAATTTGAAAGATAATAAAAAAAAGCAATCTTCACTCAATTTATCTGCACGATCCCTGGACCGTCGATTTATTAGTTACCCCGCTTTAGTAAACCCCAAATAAGGAAATCAAAAAAAAAATAGGATGACCTGCAGTCAGTGCAACAGTACTTAGCGAAGATAATTCTCTATTTTACATGCAAAATTTTGACTTCCTAGTACCATGTGGTATATTGCTCTAAAAATTTCAAACTATATAGCATTTGCGGATTGCTATTCTATGTCATTGCAACTTAGCAATATTTTAACATAATAGTATTAATATTTAGATGTGATGACATTACAGTATTTCGACATAACGACTTTTTGGTATAACGACATTACAGTGTTACTGCATTTGGGTATAACATAATTACGGCGTTACGGTGTTACGGCAATACGGCTTAAATTAATTAAAATAATACGGTACATGCAGTAGCGGTATTGATTTACCTTAATTCTGGATACGATAACTCTTATTCTCGCAATACTACGTAATTGTTTGTAATTTCGTAGCATATGATGATTAAGTTACTTGAAATTTGTTTTAATCCCAAAAAAAAAAAAAAAAAAAAACTTTGTCGAAAAGTATAAAACTGATTTAAATCGTTGTACTTTAAAAACAACATTTGCCGTCCCTATTATCATTATTCTTACTAGAAGTATATCCACTTCATATAAGGATATAACGATAATATAGCAATATAAGAAAAAATAGCCACATGGATCGCAAATCATTCATCAATTCCTTGATATTTGAGTATGTGAACGCGTCCGATGTTGAACGTGCTTTTCAATTAGAAATGGAAGGTTTGTCATAGATAATAAAGGGTAATTTTTGTACTTCTCAAATTTGATGAATTTATTTTCTATTATTCATATCATAGGCTTTCCACCTGAGGAAGCATCCACATTAGAGCGATTTACAAACCGCCAAAGGGTTGCTCCTAATTTATTCTTAGGCACATATCTTTCTGATTCGTCTTCGGCTTCTTCCAGTAAACTGTCATTGATCGGATTCATTGTGGCAACGCTTGCAGATGCACCGAAACTTACTAGAGAATCAATGTCTTATCATAATCCTTTTGGAAAAACTGTTTGTATTCAGACTGTTTGTGTAGATAAGTTATATCGAGGACGTGGAGTTGCTCTTTGCATGTTAAAAGAGTATATTAAGAGATTAAAAAATGAATCTCAAAATGGAGATGTGAATGGAAAATACGAAAGGGTTGCGTTAATATGTCATAATCATTTAATTCCGTTTTATCAGAAAGCCGGATTTATTTTAAAGGGTGAAAGCGAGATCGTTCATGGTAGGTTTTACCTTTATAATCTTTTTTTTTTTATTGTGACTATTATGCTAAAATGCATGTCTTATTGATAGGAAACGAACAATGGTACGATCTTGTATTAGAGTTTTAGTATTGCTGCGAATAAGATAGCATAACGAACGTTTATTTTACGGCTAGTTTTTGTAGACCATTGTGTGATTTTATTGGAAGGTCAGCATAGCGTGCTTTCATTCTGATTGGCTAATTTTTGTAGATCATTTGATGACTTTGCAAGATATAATTGGCTAATATCAGACGAATTTCGAAAAAAATTTTTTTAGAAAACATTAGATAAAAAGATATATTTTAATAAATATAAATTGAATTTACAATGACAATTTCTGGTTAAACTTAATAAACATAATAATAAAAATTTCTTTAATCTTTACTAACAAAATCATCTTCCAACTAGTTAGTACCTTTAATATCAAAATAAAGAATGAATAAATAAATTAAAAAAGCTGTCAACTATCAATAAAGTGTAATGTATGCACATAGAGGTATGAAAAGTATAAAATTTAACAACTAACTATAATAATATATGTTTTGGTTGTTTAAAGTTTTTTTTTATTCTTGTTTATATTCAAAATGTTCAAATATTAGATTGTCCAAAGCTTGTTCAAGCTTTAATATCAATAAATTAGAACAGGGTAAAACCTGAGTTGTGAAATCCGCTTTGTAGATCAGGTTAGGGTGAAATCCGCGTTTTAATATGTTTTTTATTATATAAAAGCGGATTTCACTCTCATATGATGATCATAGCAGGTTCACTATTTCACAACTTAGGTTTCACCCTGTCATAATAAATTTATTTAAAAAATATATAATTATTTATTTTTTGATGCTAAATATATTTTAATTAAAATTAAAATAGATTATTTTAATAAAAGTTTAATTATTTAATTATTTTGTTATAGAATAGGTTTTAATTTTGGTAGAAATTAGTTGAAAATTAGAACTTAATAAGGAAATTTTGTAATAACTGTATTTAGTAATAGTGATATGCGAAATTGATGTGCAATGACGCTTAATGATGCTTAGCAATGCTTAACGATGCTTAGTGACGCTTAATGACGCTTAGCGACACTTAACGACGCTTAGCGACGCTTAGCTCAATAGATATATAAACCCACCTTATTTCCCTTAGTTTTAGACAGATCCAGACATTGTATTTTATCTTTACCTTTATATTATTTATCCCCCTCGCTTATTATTAATAAACTCTTGGGATTTCTAAGGAACAGACACCTTGGAATAGCCCTCTTGTTAAATTAATAAACTGT
>QKWP01002158.1:0-20452 GCA_003550325.1 Gigaspora rosea
TAAGAAACTATACACTTCTCTAAGGCAGTTCGGTATAAAACAACAAGAGATAGTAGACAGTTTATTAATTTAACAAGAGGGCTATTCCAAGGTGTCTGTTCCTTAGAAATCCCAAGAGTTTATTAATAATAAGGGAGGAGGATAATAAATATAAAGGTAAAGATAAAATACAATGTCTGGATCTGTCTAAAACTAAGGGAAATAAGGTGGGTTTATATATCTATTGAGCTTAGCGTCGCTAAGCGTCATTAAGTATCGCTAAGCGTCATTAAGCATCACTAAGCGTTGTTAAGTGTCGCTAAGCGTCATTAAGCGCCGCTAAGCGTCGTTAAGCGTCGCTAAGCGTCATTGAGTGTCATTGCACATCAATTTCATATATCACTATTACTAAATACAGTTATTACAAAATTTCCTTATTAAGTTCTAATTTTCAAACTAATTTCTACCAAAATTAACTACAACTTATTCTATAACAATATATAAAATGATCAAGATATTGATCTACTAACAAAACTTTTCATCCCACCCACATATATAAATATATATTTATATATATTATATATATTATATTTATATAGAACCTGATAATTGCTTTACTCTACTCCAGGGTTGGCAATGGATATACTCCATTGAAAAAATTGCAAACCAATGAAGCCAATGGAACCAATAGAACCAATAGAGCCAATGGAATTAGATATTAGTTATAAACAAATACTATATTATAAGCTAGTTGGCCTTCATTGGCTCCATTTGCAAATTATTCTCAATGGAGCAATGGAGTGATGCCAATGGAGTTGTTCTCCATTCACTCTAATGGATAAATGTGCCAACCCTGCCCCACTCCCTTAAAAAATCAGCTAATAAATGGCACTCCCCTAACAGAAATATAAGGTAAGTTAATAGTAAATTTTTAAACATTTTTTTTACTTTTTTGATTCAAACTTTTTTTTAATTTTGGCTAAAATGAAATTAAATTTTAATTTGACCAGAATTTAGAAAGATTTGGGGCAAAAAAATAGTCAAATTTAATAAAACATGTCCAGTTTAAGTAATTGTATCTCTGTTAGTATTATTTGGGGTTCCACAGTAGTTTTACCCTGTTCTTGCAATAGTTGTTACAATAAAAAACTTTATTAAATTTCATTCAAAATTTATAAAATTTTTAAAATATGTGTAATTTTAATTATAAACAATTTTACTTAGTATATAAATATTAATTTATATAGTAAAAAATTAATTTTTATATAGTAAAAATATTTTTTGTAGGGTGTGGTGACTTAGAGAAGTTGCCAGGTTGTCACCCCCAAACGACAGGTCAAAAGTTCGAATCCCACTGGCGACGTTTTGAAAAATAGGCCTGTGTTACGGTGACTGTGGCTCAAGGTCGGTTGGGTAAAAATACCTGTAATCTTGGTTACACCATCTTGAAAGGAAGCTTCCGAGCGAATTGGTGTATTGTTACACCGACAAATCCAGGAAACCGGAAAAACAGAAACCCCTTGGCAAATCCCGAATAAGGAGGTAGACAGACGGCTACGACGGTGCTACCGGAAGAGGTGGGTGCCGGGCCAGACGACGAATCTTACGAGGGTTGTAGTAGGCGATATCAGCGGTTCACGGAAATCCGGACTGCGAGTATATGGGTAAAGCCGTAGCGTCGATCGCTGAAAGAAACCGTACGATTAATTGTGTAGGACATGTATCGTTCTGGTAAAATTCTATGTCAAACCGGTTGGTTTGGCATAGTGCAGCAGGTTGTACCTGGGAATTCACCCAAAAGAGGTGTCATGCCGGATAATGTCGGAGGTTAAGTATTAGGGGATTGATGGGCTTAGCGGATAATCAGAGGATTTAAATTAGGCAATTCCCATAGTTGGATTGCAGGTATGGCAGCTAGTGTGGAACCTTAGGGCGGACCACTTAAATTAGACACCAAAAGTGTACGTGTGGCTAGTTGTATTCTCATTATTGCTGTATAAGTATGTCATATCTTAAGAATCCTAATAAACATTTGTCGGCGAGACTGCCTAAGTTTAAAAAAAAAAAAAATAAAATATTTTTTGTTACTTTGTTTATTAATAAAAATAATCTACATATCCTCTATCCTTAATCACTTGAATTATTATAAATTAACAACTATTTTGTGTTATTGAAAACAATAAATTTTTTGAATTAACAAACACTATATACTTGATTTGTGCTACAAAATTTTTAAATATTATCAGGTTAAGGATATAGTTGTTAGCTATTTTAATAAGCAAAGAACAAAAATAGCTGATATTTTGTACAAAATCTTAGAAAAAGCTTTTCTGATTTCAGATGTATGGATTTTAATCATTAATAATGATCCTTTTCTTGTAATATTTGAATTGTGCTCGTTGATTGGTTGGGTTGTTTAACTATTATCTATCTGTTTTAAAACACATATTATATGGTTATGAACAGTTTTATGATTGGTCAACTACTTTATGATCAAACCTGTGCATTTTTGAAAAATAAATGATTAAAAAAAAACTTGCATATTTATAAACCAGATTTTTGTGTAACAACACCCAATTATCCAATAGGATGATTTCAATACAGACTGTACATTTTGGCTAGTTTTTATTATAATATTTATTAAACAACTGTTAAACAAAAAAGCAATTACAAGTTATTAAACTATAGTTGAACCTCTCAAACAATATGCATGATGGCTAGCTTTTGTATCAGTTTTGAGAGGTTAGGCCAGACAAAATTGATTCTTTATTTAACATAACATAAAATACCTGGAAGAAGGAAATAAAGCATTGAAAAGAACACAAAAATAATAATACTGCAATTTTATTGGTTGATTATATATATATTAGTTATTTAAAAGTTAAAAAATTGAGAGGGAGCAAATACTATTAATTACTATTAATGTGTATTGGACTTATATAAATTTTAAAAAATTGGGGGGAGGGGGTCATATTAAACAAAGAATATTGGTCTGGTCTTATCAGGTTTGAAATACTAATAATTTATTAGTTATATAGCTATAAACAAATATGATTAGCTGAATTTATTATATATATATAATTGGTTACACAAAATCTGACTTAAGCCAATCAAATCAATTTATTTTACTTGTCAAATCTGATATATCAGTTATCAGGAATAGCAGGTTATCAGGTTTGACTTATGGAACAGACATGGTGGCTCAATATTTTATCAGTTATCAGTTTTGACAGGATCATTTTGGGAGGTTCAACTGTATAATGTAAATAAATTATACGTAATAATCCAATTTCAATTGTTATTAAATTTAAAATCGTTTCGTAATTTTATTGGTCGATATGCAAATCGTCTACCACGTGATCGACTTATGATTAGCGATGTTTAGCAAATTCTAAAAAAAATATTTATCTTTTAAGTCGCTTTTAATCACACGAAATAATCCGGATGGTTTTTTTTAGATATCTATAGAAAAATTTTATGTTTTTTACATATAAAATTTTTTGAAAATAAAATTAAAAGCCGGGTTGCCGGGTCATTTTTCAAATTTGATGTTATGAGAACAACTTTGTATGGCCTTACCACGATATCATTAATTTTTAATATTCATTCTATCGTTTCGTTAACAATATAATTACATTAATTACATAAACTTTCGATCTTGCGACTCTGCGATCTTGCACCTTTTTGCAGGGTTTGCAAAGATTGCAACTGTTTTAAAGAGATGCAAAATTGCGACTTTGCAGCAGTCATCTTTAATCGTGATAAATTCAAATTATTCGAGTGACGAGCGAAAAGTTAAACATTAAATCTGATTCTTTCTATTGCACATGAAGTTACACGAACAAATGTATGAATGTGATTGGAGCCAACCAATTTGATTGTTTCGTAATCCTGCATCCGTATAAAGATGAACTGTTTAATCCTAAAAAAAATCTTTTCTCAAGAAAAAAAATAAAGATTACGATCATGGAGTCGTTAACATGATTTATTAATTTAGAGTAACTAGGTAATTTTGTGACATGGGTAAAGAATTTTTGTAATCATAAAAGTAACCGATGTTCAAACGTTGATACTATTTCAACTTGAATCTTTTAATGATCGACTTTAAGCCTCGGCCTCTTCTTTTTTGAAGACATATGTAAGACCGCACTTAAATATAATAAAATTGTTAACAACAAGATTATTTGCTGAGGATAGATTTTAAACTAAAATTTCTTTACCTTTCCACAATACTGACGGTCATAATGCCAAGCCATAAAAATGCCAGCACCGCATGATGCGTTTGGACATTCTCTGTAAAAACGAAATTAAGGTTAATAAATTGAACAAAAAACTTTTAGATATATGTATATATTATAAATAATCTTTTATTATTACCTTCGAAGCCGCGTAATTTTGCCATTTTCGTCAACCTTATAATATTTGAGCACTGCCAACTTGACTTTCTTTCTTTTATGTTTAATCTTCTTTGGAGTAGTATATGTCTTCTTCTTTCGCTTTTTTGCGCCACCTCTCAAACGAAGGACCAAGTGCAAAGTGGATTCTTTTTGAATATTATAATCAGAAAGTTGGCGATTATCTTCAAGCTAATTAATTCAATAAATGAATTATCAGAATTTATAAAATATTAAAATTATCAATGGTGTTTGACGTTCATCAATTTTGTACTGACCTGTTTGCCAGCAAAAATCAATCGTTGTTGATCAGGAGGAATTCCTATTCAAATTCATTAATAAAATTTGCAATGTAAATTTTTTTTTTTTTATTATAAATTTTTTTAATAATGACATAATTATTGATTTCTACCTTCTTTATTCTGAATTTTGATCTTTACGGCATCAATAGTATCGCTTGGCTCCACCTCAAGGGTGATAGTCTTACCGGTCAACGTCTTGACAAAAATCTGCATACTTTGTTTTCGAGAAAATGATATTATTAAAATCAAACATGTTTTTTTTTTTTCATCAAAACGATCATAAGTTTCGGAATTCTTATTAGTTTTATCAACCCATCCTACAACTTTTTTCGTAATGGTTATAACATTAAATGAATTTAAAGTCTTTATCCAACTACATACTTGAGACCAAGACGATATTGAGAAAGGAAGACCAAATTTTTGGAGCAAAAATGATGATAAAATACTGATCAATCACATGATTTAATCACATGCTTGATAATTCTTATCTCATAAGTAGTGATACTCGGCTTTTTTTTTTGATGTGTTAGCGTTATAAAAAAAAATGGCCAACACCCTTAAGGATCGCAACTTGAATGAACATAGTTCCATCGAAAATGATCCTGAAGCTAAAACTACTTCTATAAGCCTTGAAACTACCAAAGAAACTTCACAGCCTTCTTCGTCTGCCGATGGGGTCGAAGAATTACATTCCACTCCTTCTGCTTCCGCGACAAACGAGCCTTCACAACCTTCACCAACAGTCGACGAAGTGATTGAACTATTTTCTACTAATTTTGTTTCTACAACAAGTGGATCGTTTCGACAAAGAACTTACAAAGCGTCACCATTACAATTAAAAAAAAGAGAAGAGACACAAGAAGAAAGGCGGGCGCGAGCTCTAGAAGATCAGAAAAAGGTAATTCTACGTAGAGTTTTTGGGAATTAATAGCATATAACTAATATGTAACCTTTTTTAAACTCGAAGCGACGACGTGATTTGACTTCTCATGCAAGAAACCTTGCTCTCTTTAAACCGAGCGAAATATCGTCAGATGAAGATTCAGAGATAGAAGATCTAGTGACTGATCACAAAGTAGATTCTATCAAGCTTAGTCGACCTATAAAACGTAAATTAGAATACGAACAAGATGAAAATATTGACCATATTTTTGTTTCATCGAAAAAAGCAAGACATAAAGGAAAATTTAGGACCTCTAGTCGCAAGCTCAAAAAAAATCCATACAGGTAAAAATTTAATTGTATATTCACTTTATTGCTTTATTACCTTTATTACCTTACGTTCAATTTTCAAGAAAATAATTTATTTCTCTTGTTTCAGTAATCAAATTATGCATGCTGAACGGATGTTCGAGATTCCTTCCGATCTAGAAGAAAATTGGTATGTTGTGTTATGTCCAATTGGTAAACGTTGTATCGTTATATCAGCCAAAGGTGTGTAAAATTATTCAACATATATTATTAATCAATATTTCTATGTATATAATTAAATCATTTTTTAATTATTTCCAAAATTAAGGCAAAACTGTCAGTCGGCTACGAAATGGTACGCTATTTTTATGAACACTTTTAACTTTAAATTTATTTTTCTAAGAGTATTCTTTTAATTTGTTTTGAACATTAATTGTATTTGAAGGGTGCGAAATGAATAGGTTTGAATCACCTCTGCCTGCAGGCTCCAGTTCTTATAAAGGAAATAAAACATCAGATTATTGTATTCTGGACTGTATTTACGATCAAACAACGTTCACTTATTATGTGCTAGATATGATGTGTTGGAAAGGACATCCAATTTATGACTGCGATACAGAATTTAGGTTAGACTTATACATTAAGGATTTTAGGTAAATACCATTAATTCTAACTTACGTTATATTCAATAGATTTTATTGGCTAAATACAAAACTCGCTGAAATGGATTCTCCGTGCCAGAACACGTCAACTTACACATTTACCCCACTCACCGCTTATACTTGTCATGATGAACAAATTTCTTCATTGATCTCATATCCTGATTCTTTTGGATATCGCCCTGATGGACTGTTATTCTTCAACAAATATACACAGTATGTTCTTGGAGATACTCCACTTTGTGGTTGGGTGGGCATGGAAAACATTGAAGAAATTTTCGGACCTTTTATTCAACAAAAACAACAAATGACTGTAGTAGAAGAAGACTACTCAGATAATTTGTGATTTATAAAAAAAATCCTGATTGGATTAGATCATCATTCACAATAAAATACATGGGAACATATTCATATTTATGGATTCAATCGTAAAGCAATATAGTTGATAAGTTGCTGCACTTGATTTTATCATATATATATATATGCTGTTTGGCGTCAAAAAGTTTAATTCTCTCAATAAAGATTAAATGAAGAACATTTAAATAAATAACGGTATGACACAGCCTTTTTTTTTTTTCAAAGTCGATGATAATAGAGAATCGTTATAGTGATTTATTTCACATTCAAATCATCGAATTTCCAAGGTCGCAAAGGATATAAAATTACACTAAGATTATTATTATTTAAAATACTATTATTATATTATGGTATCATAATGACATCCATAACCTGACATCCCATGTCTATCTAATGATACATTATATACAAAATTTTGTAACATGGTAAATAGTGTATTTAGAAATTCCTTTATTCTATTAGATAAAAAACTTTGAAATCATTTAAGATGCTACTAACTTTAACTCGTTTTTTAATTTCAATGTCCGTGCCCATGTTCAAATTGCAGTAACAATGGTAGAAACATTCCCAACACCACAAAGCCAACATGCGATTTTGTTAATTTACCAACCATGTGTCCATTAAGGCCATTATTATTATCTTTGATAACATCTTGCATTACATGCATTGCTACGTACAAAAATGTACCTCCTGAAAAGAGCAATAACATTGCAGTCCACCATTTCATTCCACTGGGATCTAATTCACCACTTCTTTGAAGGAATATATATGTTAACAATGCTGAAAGTGGTGCTGCTAAAGAAAAAACAATCAAATGTTTTCGAATCTGTCGACGGGTATATCCATCACGTAATAAAACTGTAGCTAATCCAAAAGCTGCTGGTGCTTTATGAAGCATTATTGCCAAAAATATAATAAATTCTAATGTTGGTTCTTTTGTAGATGCTCCAAGGGCAATTCCATCTGCTGCGGCATGTATTACAAGACCAATCGTAGTAGATACGGGTTTCTTGTGTATAGTCGAAGACCCCAATATCTCATGTGAATCATCATCTCTTTCACTACCATTTGATAATGAACGAAGTTCTGTAACACTGACAACGCTAACACGAGTATGAGAATGACCATGTGAAGTGTCTATTTGATCAATTATGAACATTATCGCAAATCCTGTTATTAAAGCAATTCCAACATAAAGATGATTTATACTTTCTTTCTCATGGTCATGATCTGTGTCCGGTTTTCTTCCATCTGGGTCATTTGGTTCGTTTGGTTCGTTATCATGAGGATCTAGTGGGCCATCGCCTTGGTCTCGTTTGTCTGGTATATAATTTAAATTTAATTCGCTACGTTTTAATTTATTGTCCAACCAGCTACGTTTTTCGAGAGTATCGTCTATAAAATTATTATGCGAAAAACTGTTGTGATCAACCGTTTCTACACTATATAATGTTTCAATTCCTTCGGGTATGATAACGATCAGTGCTGTACCAACTAAAAGACCAACACTAAGCACTGAAATTGTTCGTAATCTATCTTCTGATAAGTGAAATGCTAATGGGATACTTCCTGAAAGAAATGACCCAATAAACATAGTTATTGATAGAAGGAATAACCATAAAAAGGGATCCATCTCACTTACAAACGTTTATTAACGATTAAGGTTAACGTTTGAAATTTACAAAACTAATTCTTGTAAGCAAATTCTTTATCAATAAAAATGAACAAAGCTAGTTTTATGGTATGGTCTTTGAAACAGTTAAAATTTATTGCGTTCGAATCTGTGATTTATTACTTGTCATTGGTTAATTTTTAGCAACTTCACGTGCATTCCGAAATTATAATTGGTCGATCACCAATTGAATCGCGAAATTCATGTAACACAAACAAAATATTTAATTGCCTATTATGGGATTTCAAAATTTATAGCTTTAATTTAAATAAATATAAATTACAATTCTTCATGAGTTTGTTTAATATCATTTTTATGGAAACCAGACAAAATGTTCTTGCGAATCGTGAAATCATCTATTTTACTGCCAGAAATTGTACCAGATTTGATAATTTTGTCTAATCTGGCGAGTTCGGTTTCAGCGTAATCACCATTTTCTACAATTTTATTCATGATTTTGACGTAATATTGGGCCGGTCTAAAAGTCATCCAAAAAATGATTAATTATATTATTTAAAAAAAAAAATAATATTGTTGGCAAATATGTGAAATTAAATTTCCACAAACCGAGTATTTAATTTGTCAGAAATTTCTTTAGCTTCTACGATAATCTTGTCAATTTCAGTTTTTACGGAAACACTATTGAATCTTACTACCAAAGCATCCAATTCAGGGATTTTACCAGCCTATATGACAGACAGTTAATTATATGTAAAAATAATCTGTTAATGCATATACACTATATTTACCTCATCTGACAATGAACCACCAACAAGACGTTGCGTTCCGCAATTTTCATTCAAGAATTTAACAAAAGCTTCTTGAGTCCTGCCACCTGAGTACTCAATTGGTTCTTTGTCTTTACCTTTTGGGAAAAATTTTATCGTAGGATAACCAGAAATTTGGTACTTTTCACCAATATCTTTGTTAGCAGTTGCGTCAAGATTAGCAACAACGCACTAAAATTGAACAAAGATCATTAATTTTATAGCCTCGACTTGTTTAATAATAATTTTGTAGTCAAACTTTAACATACGTCTGACTCTTGGGAAAAATCTTCTGCGACCTTTTCATAAATCGGAGCTATTGATATAAAACGTAAGATATTAATTATTCTTATAATAATAATTTCAAAGCTTATAATTAGTATCAAGATCCTACCCAAATTCTTGCAATGTCCGCACCAAGGAGCGTAAAATTCAACCTTTAAAGTAAAAACAAAAACAAAAAAAAAATTAGAATTTATAATTTTCAGAAAGATAATCATATTACATAAGCCAATTATTATCGTACCAATACGTTTTTTTCTGGATCCAAAGCGATCTCGTTGAATTTCTGTGAAGTAAGTTCTTCCACAAAAGTGACTTGTTTTTTTATTTTAGATTTTACGCCTAATTCATCAAAAATTTTAAATGTAAGTCAATTAAACCACTTAATATGGTACATTTAAAATAAATTAAAAATATACCGGTCTTTTCTTCGACGAAAGCGATTAAGTCTTCTAAGCTACGACCGCCACTGTAATCTGTGGGATCATTCAATTCATTTTTGTCGTACCATTTTAAAGTAGGGAAACCGCTAACTCCGAAACGAGTTCCCAAATCACGGTGTTCATCTTTTAAAGAATAATAATTTAGCTTAAATTATTATCAATGATAAAATTTTACAAAGTTACTACAGTACCTGCGTTGACGTTAGCTATAATCACCCGGTCTTTGGCATGTGCAAATGCGTCTGCAAGTTGCTCGTATATCTATAAAGATGTTAATAATACTGACTTGACTTTCAAAATTAAAAAAAAAAATTGTACTTACTGGTGCTAAATTTTTACAATGACCACACCACGGCGCATAGAATTCTACAAGCGCAAACTTTCCTTTACCGATTGTTTGATCAAAGCTATCAGGTGTCAATACGACAACGTTACTGTTTGGAGCAGGAGCAGGTGTATCGTGGGCGTAAATCCAAACGATAAGTAACAGGAACGCAAAAAAATTTAACAATTTCATTATCAAAGTACTATAGAGACAAGACCAAGTTATTTAACTAACTTTTATGCATGATGCTAATTATATATATAAAGAACATTAATAAACATCGATATAACGATAAAGCTGCTTCTCTTGTATAACGTTAATCGTGATCTGAAAAAAAAAGGATTTACCGAAATAGGAATACTTTATATAAAAAAAAAAACAAATAATTTTTTATCATTTCCCCATTCCATGGACTTGAAGCGGCTAGTGTAATTATCCACCGGTAATCACTCCCCAACACTTACCCGCACTTTGCCTCCCACTACCTACTTTATAGAAGAAAAAATTAAACAATTTTGGTTCACGGGCACAGTCACTTATCACAGTCTAGAGGTCTATTCGACCATTCTAGCAAAAGAATTGGTCGAGCTCTTACCCCTATTTCACATAGATTAGTAATCTGCGCATATACTGTATTTATGTATTGTTTACTATAACTATTAATAAAAGATGAAGTTTGCTATTTATCGCCAGTGGTGATCATCACCAATGTATATTTTGTATCTTCAAATTTTGTCTATGAAATCACCTTTGAGGCTCTAACAAAAAAAATTTCTCGTAAAATTTTGATATAAACTATGTCCCCCTGCCTCATCCCAGTTCTTACCCTAACCCTAATATTAATCAAATTTTAATTTTTATTTCGGCATTATTAATGTTCGTTAATCACTCACTGTGATAATCACCACTGGCAATAAGTAGTAATTTTCATAAAAGATATAGAGGATTAAAAAAACATTTTATCATATTATAATATGGCAATCCTTGGTTTAGAACAAGGGTTCGCATTGCACTGTTGCAGTGCGTGATAGGTCAATAAACTACTAGTATTGGTAATATTAAAAGTAAATTTTAATGCATTTTACTAGTGGTAAGGATATTTTATTTAACCGTTTTGAATATCACTTATCGTTATGCTGATTTTTTGCTAAATCATAGGTTTCAAAATTAAAATATGGAAATTTATTGCGGTTTGCAAAATTCTGTAATCCTTAAAAATTATTTAAAAAAGTGCTTGATTACTGGTGATTACTATTGATTTTTAATTTCATTTTGCTACCCCGATATTATAATTTCATATCGTGATATCGGGGCAGTTTTAAGAAATCAGAAATCACTAGTAATCACCACTTTTTTTTTTTTTTGATAATTTTTGAGAGGATACAGAATATTGCAAACAGCAATAATTCTGATTGAAATACTGTAAATAGTATATTTGTTTTTAAATAAGAATGTATCAATTTTATTTCAAAATCTTGATAAGTCCTGAAAAATTGACCAGATCTATAATTAACACTAACTCATTTCTATATTCACAGAAAACTATGTTTATTTTAAATACAATATTGAATAAACAATCATTATGGTTACAGTAGAGATCGGGCATTAGGGCATTCTCAAGCACTTCAATCAATGGGTCAAAGTAGTGTTCCAAATCGTTAGTTGAAAAACCAACTAGTTGGCAACTTTTCAACTAATCGATTTAAAAAAAAATTTAAAAAACTAATCGATTTATTATCAACTGTTCGATTATAATCAATTGTTAGTTATTAACTAGTTATCAACTAGTTATCAACTTACTATAATTTATATTAATCTACTAAACAACTATTATTATTAATCGTAATGATATAACAGAAATCACAATCATTGATTGGTAACTGTCACGGCCAAAATCGCAAAATTTGATCCTGGAATCGTGCAACAGGATCTACGGCGGGTTTACTAGTCGATAGTTTATCAAGGCGCATAAGAAATATGGAATTAAGAAAGATAAGTATCGGATGATTGATTAATTATGTAATTGAAGTAAAGTTATGTAATTAATCTAGAGTCGAATATTAAGTATATAAGGGCATATAAAAGGACGTAACTAAGTTATGGATGGTTACGACTAAAGCTACTGGTGAAACTAAACTGTAATGGTGCACCGATTTTCACCAATCACCAATAAGCATTGGTGAAACTGGTGAAACTGGTGATATTGGTGAAACTGGTGATACTGGTGATACTGGTGATACTGGTGAAACTGGTGATACTGGTGATACTGGTGATACTGGTAAAACTGGTGAAACTGGTGAAACTAATAAAACTGGTGATGCCAGTAAAACTGGTAATACTGGTGAAATTGATGAAACTGATAAATTAGTAAAACCAGTAATACCTAGGGGTTAGTAAAATTACGGGGGACAACTCCAATGTTACACAAGTTTAATAGTAATGCAAAAATTGTCACTTTTATATGAAAATCATATAAATTCATATGTATCGTGTTTGATCAGTCCAAAGTCTTGATTGATAATTTTTTTTAAAATAACCTATCTACTGGGATTTCTTTTTTTTCGAAACTCGAAATAGACAAAAGTAAGTAATTAATCATAAAGAAATTTTATAGCTGTTCTTTTATTGTTAAAAAAACTGAATCATATATTCATATCAATTATTGTAAGATAAAAGAAATGAATGTAAGAGATTATACACATGACTCAAAGCCTATAAGTTTTTTTTTCATTATTAATAATATTCTTTAATAATATTATTTCATTTCATACACCCAGGTCTAGATCTCCACTCCTCGGCTCCGTTACACACTCCTGGTAACCTACAGAAGATTGACGATCATAAGTATAAATATTTTTTTTTTTTACTCTTTTTTGTTTTTTTTTATTTTGTATTAAAAACGTTTCTAATTTTTGTAGTTGTCCCAGAGTTTCTCTGGTGTTCCCCGGTTCTTGTAGTAACTTGACGGTGATTCGATGTGGAAGTTCGTTGGCACTTTTGCAATGTTTCGATGATGATTCGACGGCATTCTTTGTGGTATTTTGACATGGTAATTCGACGGCGTTCTTGTGGCGATTCGACAGCGTTCTTTGTAAGTAAAGTTTAATTCTGTTTACTTTAACGATTGTTTTCAAGACAATGTATAATTAACCAAAATAATTACCCTTAGGACATAACACGATAGTTAGATTTGGAACAAGCACGATAGTTAGATTTGGGTTATAGCGCAATTAAATAGGTTGAATTTAGTAGTATAAATAGGGTTGGGGTTTAAAAATAGGCCCAGGTAATTAAAAGCGGGATTTTGTTAGAAATAAGGGTTGGATTAGTATTTAGAAGTAATTAGGAATCGATTTTTTAATAAAGATTATGTATAAAATCATATAAAAATGTATAAATTAATAAATAAATACTTTATTATAATATATATACTAGTCAATTTTTAATATTATTGACATTACTTGGTTCTTTTTCTAGTGATTTTGTTAACTTCTATTAAATTAACAAGCATATTTTTGCTCGATCTTGTCGCTGAGGTAAAAGTTTGAACCTCAATATGCTTAAGACCTTTTTTGAAATAGAAACTGATAATCAAGGTCAGCCCTTGCTTACAAGCAAGAGAATAAATCGGCAACTATTTGCCGGTCTAAAGATTAGTACTAATAAATATGCAATTGCTCAACAAGGTCAACATCATATCCACCCATAATAAAATAATCCCTTTCTTGATATTTCAATGTTAATGCATTCTTTGATCTTTTACTAATGTCTTCATTAGTTATTGCTGTCAATTGAAATATATATAGACAAGATTAAATTTAAATAGGCAAAAAACGATTAAACTTTTGAATAAATTTACCTGAATATTTAAAATTTTCGTTGCCGAAGTTCACTTTTATTGATCCGTCTTGCAATCTAAATCCAATACAAGGATATAGAATGCCTTTAAAATTGCTATATAGATGGCATGCAATTCCAAATATAACTTTAATTCTAAATGTAGATTACCTAAGTTGAGTCCATTTTTAGTATAAAATACTATGTTACTTCTAAAATTTAGATAGCATCCAATTATATTACCAGTAGTATATCCAGCGGTATATTCATGACGTGGTAAATCATATTGCTCGCCACTTCCCAAACAAAAAGAATATTCATCGTCACTATGGTAACCACACCTCATGATTTATTTTCCTGTTCTAAAAGATATGATATAGACGTTAATCTATAATAATGAAAAATAAAATAAAAATTTTCTCATGAGCATATTATTTATATAATTTGAATCGCCTATTTTTTTATCACTTTGCTTTGTAAAATATCCGATTCCAATCATTCTATTAAGAAAATAGAATTAAATTATAAAAAATCATCAGAACAAAGATGATGTTTATGGTACGAAATAATTATTAAAATTATCCATTTTTTCCTTTGTTTATAATTTTAATTTCAAAGTAAAATATTCCGCACTCTGAAGGGATTGGATTGTTTGCTCGAACAATTACAGCTTTATAGTCATCAGGATCTTTAATTAAAAGGTTATTAATAAAATAAATAGCTATAATGATATTCTTTTAAATGCAGCAGCATATTAAATATGTTTCAGCGAGATTTCTCGTTTTCATATTTACCTGTATAACTCACTTTAAGTCCACTTGAATCTATGTCAATAAATGGCAATTTATTTTCAATATCCCATTCAGTCGATAAAACTAATTCTATTATCAACAATATATCTTCAGCCCATTTATTGTACATTGGAAAAGAATGAACATGACGAAAAAAAGCCTAAACACAAGCCCTCATTAAGTCCCATTTCGCATCATACTCCATGTCACACTCCACATCACACTCCACGTCGTAATATCTTTACCGTCTCTCCTCCTGTGAATTTAAGTCGGTAAACGAAGGAAGAAAATCATACATTACTTAAATTAAATCGGGACACTATCAAATTTTTATCAAATATTAAAGTGTTCCGATTTAAACATATGCCAATAAATAAGTGAAAAAGCACGAGTTGTTACATAAGACCCGTACAATAATAATAGAGTACATACGTAGATTAGAGCTTACAACGGCCTTATGTTTATATAAAAAATAGCTTGTGATCTATTATAACGGAATGTTTAAAATAAATGCATATAGGTTAATAAATTCAGAATTTGATAAATTTCATTATTCAAGAGTGATATTTAGTTCCTGCGAACACCAACATGTGCTCAATTCCTATACAAACCTACCAGGTAGCATAAATAGAAGGCGACAACAGCCTGTCTTGAATCAGTAGTCAATTAATACAACTGAATATTCTTTGGTATAGTATCGTGTATATTTTTATTATATATTTATACAATTGTTGTACAAATAATTATGCAATATTTTATTAGCTATATGTTTATAATAAGTTGGCCCCCATAATTTTACTAACACCTAGGTAATACTAGTAATACTGGTAAGTCAGTTCAGATCCAGTCTTGGTCCTAGAACTTGTAAGTCCTATCGCATAGACCTAAGAACCAGGTCCTCATATAATAAGTCCCAGAATTTATGCCTGACCAATAGAATTAAGTCCTTGGACTTAGTTCTAATACATTCTAACTAATTAAAATTCTTTGTTTACTGTTTTATTACTAATATTTTTAAGTTCTATATTAGGACCAATTGTAGACCTATGGACCTAGGTCCTAAAATTGGGACCTAGTTTTTAAAGACCAGGCCCCAAAACCAGGTCCTAAAGTTCTGGACTTAAGGACTTTATCATCCCTAAATACTGGTGATGTCAGTAATAGGGGGCATCCATAAATAACGTTATGTACCCCCTCATAGTAGCACTGGACCCCCCCTACTATATAAAAAAAATTTTTCAAAATCCGTATATTTATATATAAAATTTTACAAAAACTTGAATATATTGTGACATAGTGATCCCCGACTTGGATAATTTAGGTACCATTCGATTCGTCTCAGTGAGACGAATCCAATGATACTAAAATCATTTCATTTGGATTACTGGATCAATAGTTATTCACAAAAAACTATTGATTTTTTAGTAATTTTATAAGAAAACATAATAACCAATAGTATTTGGCCAATAAAAATTGATCCAGTGATCCAAATAAAATAAAACTGGTACCATTCGACTCCTCTCACTGAGACGAATCGAATGGTACCAAAATCATTAAATTTGGACTACTGGTTCAAGTTTTAGCCAATTTTTTCTAAAAAAATTACGTTATATTTTTTTGACCCCCCTCTACTTATTGAGAAAAACGTTATCGTTCGTCCAACCCCCTCTTGTATAACGTTATTTATGGATGCCCCATACTGGTGATGTCAGTAATACTAGTGATACCAGTAGTACTGATATTGCTAGTGAAATAGTAGTACTGGTAAAATTAGCAATACTGTAATACTAATAATACTGATAATAAAAAAAAAATTTTTTTTAATATTAGAAGTGTAGCTCCTGCTCCAAACTTTATTAATACTTAAGCAAATTGATATATACATATTATATACAAGTATTGAGACTAGGACTTCAGATAGTAAAACCTTTTATCCACGGCTAAAACCCACCAGAGCCTTCTATATTCTCATTTATATAGTTGACCTGGATTTGTACGTTTTTCTTTAACCAATAATTAGTATCCACATATCTGCCACTTTACCCACATTATTTAATATTATTACTTCCAATTTGGTGTATGTTGCCAGGTAGGCGCTCTATGATTCCAAATTGGTATACCCAGAAAATCCCTTACTAGCGTACTTATCAGAGGTTTGTATCTCAAGCTATGCAGCTACCTTTACCCAATTGGGTAAGTATCTTAAGCCTGCATGCTACCACAACTAGCTGATTTTTCTGTGACTTGGAGACTCAGGATTTAGCATTTCGAATTTGAAAATGTGTGAACAACTTATTTTTCACTATGGTGGCGAGGTTCCTGGACATGTTTCACAAATGCTTCTAGTGCCGGATTTAGTTGGATGACATCATAAAGCTAGAGAGAACCCAGATTTACCACTATATGCATTTATATCAGCATATACCCATATTGGTAGTCCTAGATCCTCTTAGCATCCAAAGACTCCTATATGGGTACGCCCAGAGCTCTGTTGGGTCTTGACATGTACATGCCTCCATGATTCCACTTCTTATTGACTGATTAGTTTCATTTGCTCTTGCGAAGTTTACTAAACCCCAGTACCTAGTTAGTTACTCTTTGGACTCTTTTTTCTAGTAATTTCAAACTACCAATTTAGTCAGCTCAGAAGGATCAGTCCACCAGGCTTTAAGTGCCTAAGGTCTCCCTTTTCTTGGTTTATACTTCTATAACACATGCCCTTTTCCTCCGGTGCGACAGGACCCCAGACATCTAGTATAGAGATTATACTTGTTTTTTTAGCAAAAACCTCTGAAATTTAAAAAGCAAAAAACAGGGTTTGCCAATTATCTTGACGTCCAGTGGACCAATTTGAACAAAGTTTTTTTAAAAATGAAGCTCTCAGTAAGGCGTATCTAACAAAAAAAAGTTCATTCAATTTTCATCACTAGATCAAAAGTTATTTATAAACAAATATATTTTGTCGTTTTTAGCAAATTGGGCCAAAATTGGCCAAAATCTAGTTATGACCTATATGAGAAATGTTCAGGGTCCTGGTGTGACTCCGGCGGTCAGGTTGGTGGGCCCCTTTGCCATAGGGGCTTTTGCCCATCCAGTTTTTCTGATCAGTTACCATTGAGATTCTTTTCCTCAATATCGTTGAAAGTCCAGCATCTCTTTACTCGGAACTTGCCAAACAGGTTCCAGTCCCTTGGATTTGTCTGTATAACTTATACAACTACGCCAAAGCTCCTATTCAAAATGGTAGTACCAAGGTTATAAGTAATATACCCGACCGATTGATGAACCAATGTTACCATAATACAGGTCTATTTTCCAATTCATTTTTAGTGGGATTTGAACTCTAGACCTGCCACTTGGGGTAACAACCAGACAGCTTCTCTATGTTGCCACACCCTTGATAATAAAATTTAGATAATGATAGTTTTATTACTTAATATTAATTAAAAAATTATTTAAACCAAAGTTAATTTTTTGAAAAAATTTTAAATATTACTAGTATCACCAGTATCACTAGTTTTACCAATTTTATCAGTTTCACCAATTTCACCAGTATCACTAGTATCACTAGTATTACCAGTTTCACTAGTTTTACTAGTATTACCAGTTTCACTAGTTTCACTAGTATCACTAGTATCATCAGTATTATACATGAGGACAAAGCATTTCGGGTTCTAAAACCCGAAATTAAAATTTGAAGACGAAATTGTTTTTGATCTATTTTACTTGAAAGACGAAATTATTTGATACTTTTTTTGAATAAACGAAATTAAAAGGAACATATCTATATAAATTTTATTTGCTCTTCCTTATAAAAAATTTTAATTTTCTCTAATGAAGACGAAATAGGCCTTTTTCAAAAATCAATTTTGGTAGCATCACTAATCAGTATCACTAGTTTTACCAGTTTCACCAGATCATCTAGTTTTGTTTAGTTTCACTAGTTTCACCAAATCACTTTTTAAGTTTCACTAGTTTCACCAGTTTTACCAGCTTCAACTAGTGAAATTAATTAGTTTCATCTGCAACTCTAGTTATGACTCTCATATGCATAGCAGGGGCACATGAAAAATACCTAATAATACACTATCTCTATAGATAAGCAAAGCAAAGAAAAAGTAAAATACAAGAGTGGAATATGACCTACTTTCCCATGAAACATTAAATAGTCCTAACGATTTGAAATATTACTTATTAGTAGTTGGGTAGAGCTGCAACTGTAACTAACTATGCTTCTTAGATTAAAATATATCTGGTGTGCATTTTTTATTTTAACTTTGCCAGTTTTCAATATTTTTTACACCAACTGAGTTTTCTCCAAAACATAAAGGCACTATTCTTCAGATATACGTAGGGTGATTGAAAAGTTTTGAACTTTTATATTTATTTATTAAAATATAATAATTAACAACAAAATTAATGATTACATTTCTTCGAAGTACTTTCCATTAACCTCTATACATTTTCTTAACTGATATTTCCAGCTTTGGAATGACTTTTGATAATCCTCTTTAGGGATCGAATCAGCAATTGCCTAAACAGACCGTGGCAAATTTTCAATACTATCAAAACTTTTTCCAGCCAATTCTTTTTTAATTCTAGGGAATAAAAAAAAGTTACAGAGGACAAGGTCGGGACTATATGGTAGATGGAGAAGAATTTTGATTCTTTCTTTTCTAAGATAATTGGTTACAATATTAGCTATATGGGGGCTGCATTATTATAATACAACATTACATCTCTAACTGTTGATCTATTTGTTTTTGCCTTAAATTTAAAAAAAACTTCGGGCAGAATTTGATTAGCATAAAAATGAGAGTTAACTGTAGTTTTTTTCTTAACTACAATTTGTACTACAATCTCTTCTACAGTAAAAAATATGCAAAACATTCTTTTTTTAGAATTTTTTGCTATTCTAATGATCTGTAGCCTGCTTTCCTCTTGTTTTAGCCAAACCTTATTACCTTTTTTGCTTGAAATTGTAAAAAAATGTATACATGTTTCATCCCTAGTAATAATATTTGAATACCCTTTATCTAAAATCTTCAAAAGTTGTCTAGAAATTGAGACTCTTTTCTTCTTCTGGTCAGATGAAAGCTTATAAGGAACCCATTTTGCATATTTCTTATTCATATTTAACTCATTATATAATATAAAACTTATACGTTCATATGAAATACTAGTCTTATATACTAGTGTTCCTCAAATTCAAATCAAATCAAATATTGTGTCAATTTGAATTTGATCAAATCAAATTGACCCTGATTTGAATTTGATTTAATTCAAATATTTGAATTTGAATTTAATTTGAATTTGAATTTTTAATAGTAATTTTCAAATCAAATCAAATATTTGTCAAATCAAATCAAATTTGGTCATATTTGAATTTGATCAAATCAAATATAGTCAAATTTGAATTTGAATTTGATCAAATATTTGATTCAAATATTTGA
>QKWP01002158.1:21624-35573 GCA_003550325.1 Gigaspora rosea
GATATCTCAGCGTACACTGGACCAATTTGAATGATCTAACTACTATTAGATGCGTCTCAGTGAACTCTAAAACTTTCAATTAATTGGCTTGAGCCATGAACTTAATAAAAAAGCATTTTTCATAGTCATAGTTGTCAGATTTCAGCATATAATAAAAGTTTATATTGTACTTATCCCCAAAATTTACTATTGTCCCAATATGGTAATAGTGCTGATCTTATACGGATCATCAATTAAATTAATTCTAAATACCAAGATTCTATTCCGACGTACAACAATACAATTCCCTTGACGGACCCGGACTGGACTCGAATCTTTGTTATAAAGAGACGGACCCTTAATTTAGATCTGTATTGGTTTCCAGACCGGATCCGGATCTTCAAAAATACCCGCCCGGTCCAGTTCTTGCGGAACACTAATACTAATCCACAAATAGTAATATATTGGGTCATCATTAACTAAAATTTTAACTTTATTAATATTAGTTTGTGTTACTACTTCAAGAGAACACCCAAATTGTGGCTTATCTTTGCAGTTCTCTTTACTACTATTAAACAATTCAATCCAACGTTTAATAGTACTCACAGATAGAGCGTGATCACCTTTAGCATTTACCAATTCCTGGCAAATTTGGGCGCTTCTTTACCATTTTTCCAACCAATATAAATAATATAACGTTGGTTTTCACAGCTCATTTTCATTAAATTGCTTTAAGACCGTAAGAAAATCCAACAATTGTTAAACAATCTATATATATACTATATTAAAAATTTTTTATGTGAAAACTACAAACAGATAAGCTTAAATTTATCATTTCTATTTCGGGATTAGATCGGTAAATCACGTGATATAAATCGATGTGCAAAGCTTTTTAATCACTTCACGTATTATGAATTGTACTGAGTACCAATCATAGAGTTAGTACTTTACTTACAGTTGTTATTTTTCAATTTTTACTGATTAAAAAATGATTCGGATAATTCTTAATGTAACAAATTAATAATAATAATAATAATAATAATAATAAACATGACATTAATAATTTTAAGTAGTAAGCAACAGGAACTCTTCCTAACGATCATTGCGACCAAAATTGGAGCTAAAGAATTTTTAAAATTTAAATATAATTATACTAAGTAAACACTTAAAATAGCCTTAGGAAAAAAGGTGAAGCAAGAAAAAACATATATAGTTTATTAGAACAGTTATACTCGCTCTAAAGATACAAATCCTTGAAACACAAGAAATTGTATTCTTCGAAAAAATTTTTACAAAAGAAAAATCTTTTTGGGAAAATTGTCATTACCCTGTATTGCAGATCAGTAGCACACAAAACAAACAAACGCTTTGGGAAAGTAAACAAATAGCTAAATCGGGACAAACAAAATTAGAAGTGGTCGAGATATTAAAACAACAAAATAACAACAAAAAACAACAACAACAAAATAACAAACAAACACGTGCAAAACAATGCGTAAAATGCTAGAACTTCCTGATTATAAAAACTTCTTTAACAAGTCAGAGGATGAAAAGTTACTGGTACAAAAAGAACAAAACAAATTTATCTGGTAAGAGGATAGAAAACTTGCAAAGTATTTAGGTACTAGTGAAGTGTACTTGATTTCAATTGTTCGTAATGTATTACACTTTTATACGTATGCCCAACACAAAAAAGCAAGAGAACAAGACATAATAAAGGATGAGGAAATTCTGCTAGATCAGTCTAATAATAGTAATATGAAAGTCGAGAGCATGGCTAGTGTGCGAGGCCAGAATTTTATTAACAGAGATAAAGATAAATTTATTCCGATAGAGGTTTTGTATATGAAATGCACAAATACAGAAAGTGAAAGTATCAATAAGATGAAAATGGAGAGAAAAGTCATGTTAGAATATAATAGTGAGCAAAATGGAACTCAGAATGAGAACTTTAAAGTTAAAAACGAGCCAGTTGATATGGAATTATCATTATCACAGCCAATTGTTAAGGTTATTAGTAATGTAAGCAACATAGAAATAGAAGCACAAAGCAATTTGCGCAAACAAAATTATAAAGAAGAGGAAGAGTCGGCACGCAGTCTTGACAATAAAATAGAAACAGTCAAAGACATTTTAATACAAGAAGAGTGTGGCATACTAGATTACGGACTTAATGAGCATATCAACAAAAAGGCTCAAGACAGAGAAGAAGTATTAGCAGTATTGAATAATATAAAAGCCAAACAGCATGAAAATATTTACAATTCAGTATGGGCTCCAGTAAACAAAATTATATCCCAAAAGTTCAAAGACTACGAGAAAACTGCAACATATTTTTTTACATTATGGGATCTGCCAAAGGGAATGAAGGCAGAAGAAATCAAAGCTTTTTTAAGTTATTTTGGCATAGTAACTATTATTGCATGGCAGCAGAATTTCTCTACCAAGGCAGTATATAAAAATCCTAGCAAACTCGAAGCAAAGAGAAAAATCGTTAAAAGAAAATTGGTCTTTGCATTTGGACCATGGTAAAACATACAAAACAATACCTGGAAAGTTCGACATAGCCAAACTGGAAGAGAGAAATAGATATAAAGGTACAATTTCCAATATACCAACAATAGCATATGATAGCTTACTTTTATGCCAACTTAAAAAATACAACGTGCAAGCGGTACACATCTTGAACAATCGTCACGGCAACCAAAGACAAAGAGCCTATGTTTTTTTAAGTCAGAAGAGGAACTCCTACAAGCTCAAAAGTATAATATATATTACTACAATACAAAGTTAGAATGGCAGAGGATAACAGAAAATTCGGTCGGAAGAAATCAGAAACAATTTCGGTATCAAAAAGAAGTTTGCTATATTAACAAAGGAAAAAGGCAATCATATGAAAAAGAGATAACTAGAGTACAAAAAAGAGCCAGAAATATTAGGGGTAAACAAAATTATAGTGCAGGTAGTAACTTTAGGTCACGAAGTAGCACAAGAAAACCATTAAAAAGTGTTGAATTTTCTAATGAAAATATACAAGAGCATGTAGTAAATAAGGTAGCAACGGGTTCAAATACTAAAAAATTAGGCAAAAGAAAAAACAAGCAAGATGAAGTAACAGGAAAAAAATATTGAGATTGAAAAATTATTGGCAGACATGCAAGATAAATTTAGAACAATAGAGCAAATACTTGCTTTGCACTCCTAATTTTTGCCCCAGTTGAATCAAAGAATATAGGCGAAGCAAAACACCTCACCATTGCTTCAGGTAGGCCTATACATGTTGGCAAAATCCCGACTTACTATAGTTTGGGATTTGTCTGTCATCCCAAATCCCAAATCCCAAATTCTAGTATAACTAATATCTCAAAAACTTTATTAATAATCTTTATTTAAACAAATCATATATATTCTTATAGTTATAAATAATATATTTACAAAATATTAAGATTATTTATTTGATTTAATCTTTTATAAATAGCAATTGTTTTTTTATTATTTGGAATTTGTCTGGGTTTTGCCAGCATGTATAGGTAGGCCTATTGCAACAGAAACGCGTGAGGAAAGTACAATCAATAGAAGTTTTGGTTCACTCAAGTTAGGGTTCCACAATATTAATGGTTTAAGGATAAATGAGCAATAGTTAGTAGCATTAGCTGATTGGGGTAAAGAAGAAAGTTAGACATAATTGGTATTGCAGAGACTAATATAGGTGAAAAAGAAGGGAAGTGGATAAAAACGAATCAAAATGGTTACATAAGTTTTTGGTCATCCAAAGATGCAGATAAAAACAAGGGCTCGGGAGTTGGAGTCTTGGTTAATGAAAAGTGGGCAAAGCGTATAGGCAAGGTAGTAAAATATAGTCCATATGTAATTATAATAGAGTTTTTCTTCAAAAAAGTAATGTTCCAAGTGTGGATAGTTTATTTACCACCTGCGGATAAAAAATTTAACAAAAAAGCTCAACGAACTATTATAAAAGAGATATGCAAAAATAGGATCAACACGTATACCTGCATAATGGGAGATTTTAACGCAGTAGGTAGTACAAACATGGACACCAATAACACAGAACGCAAAAATCAGAGTTTAGGCAAAACCTTATTGAAGTGGCTTAGAAATAGAGACTTTATAGATTCCTTCCGTTATATTAATCCCCACAAAAAAGAATATACCTGGCAAAAAGATAATTCAGCATCAAGAATTGATTACATATGGTTAGAAGAGGAGCTTCAAAGCTTAATTATGAAGGCTGAAATTAAAGATATAAATATATTAACGGGGAGTGATCACAATTTGGTCTGGGCAGAAATAGAAACAAGTACAATACTGAACTACAGCAAGCTCCGGAAAAAGGAAGGAAAAAGACCAGCAAAAAGGGTTTTTTTATATCATAAGGCAACTGAAGAAAATTGGGAGTCATATAGCAAGTGTGTCAACTCTTTGTTAAAGACTAAAAAAGATATTAATGGTGAAGCTATTATCAAGGACAGTAAAATGGAAATCGAGAAGGAGTGGGAGATTATAAGTAGTGCAATTTTAAAGGCAGCAATGAAGCACATCCCCTGGATCAATATTAAAAAAACAGAGGCACAGGTCAAAACATCGGTTCCAAAATGCAAGATGTACAAAGAAATTAAATTTCTGTTCCAGTTACAAAAAAAGAGGTATAAACATGATGAAGAAGAAATAAGCATCTATGACCAGACAAAACTCAACGAACAGATAGAAAACATAAATCAAGCATATCAAACGCAAATCCCACTAGTGCCAAAATTCTGGAGCCAAATAAAAACAGAGGAGCTAAAAAACTGGGAAAAAGTATTAAAAAAGAAATCAGAAGTGGAAGAACGCAAAAGAAGAGAAAATGAAATTAGTTGTAAAATAGAACAATGGTTTAATATGATGAAAAAAGATAAAAAAAGGATGCTTCAAAGTCTGTTAAATAGGCCTTATAACAAAGTAATGTTAGATAGAGTGCTTGTAGAAGAAAATTCGCATTATCAAAACCAGGAGCTTATTAAGGACGAAATGGAAGTAAAGCAGCAAGTAATTTCACACTTTCAAAAGCAGTTTAGAAGAAGGGACCAAAAATTCAAAGAAATGAGTCAGGAGTGGCAGAAAGAATACGAACCAAGAAAGGATATAAATCTAAACTGGTATAAGAGTATAATGAGTTCAATTGCTGACGAAGAATAGGCCCTTGCACTACATAAAACTCAAAATAAAACAGCACCTGGCATATCATGCATTGGTATATATTATTCAAGAAGCTTTCTGCGAAATCGACAAAAAGAATAATAGAGTTCGCAAATATGATTTTGGAGCATGGCAAAATCCCTGACAAGTGGAAACTCAGACAGTTATACTTAATACCAAAAGGAAGTTTTTGGGAGTATAACTTAAGTAACACAAGACCTATAGCATTACTTGAAACATGCAGAAAGGTCCTAACAAGAGTAATACAAATAAGGCTTGACAAAGTCATAAGAGAAAATAATATATTAAAAGGAGCGAACTTTGCAGACCTGTCGGGTAAAAGTACGTTGGCCTCGGTTCATATTATGAATAATATGGTGGAAGAGGCCGTAGAAGAAAAAAAGGAGCTCTGGATTGTTTATCAAAACATGAAAAAAGCCTTCGACTCGGTCAGCATGGTGGCCTTAAAAAAGGCTCTAGAAAGATTAAGATTTCCCGCTAAGCTTTTAAATTTTATCGTGCATCTGTATGAAAATAGAAAATTGAGCATTATAACAGAATACGGCAATACAGAATTTGTAGAGGCGGGAGATGGAATAGACCAGGGGGAGGTCTTATCACCCTTGGTTTGGAGATTGTTTTATGATCCCCTGCTCTGTAGGGTACAGAAAGCTGATTTGGGTTATGAAATGCAAGAAAAAGCTCCAATAGTGAACAAAGAAACCGAAGTAGAAAAGCTATGTATAGGGGTGTTAGCATACGCAGATGACACAACATGGCTGACATACAATCAAAAAAGTATGCAAAAAACAATTGATATGTCGAATGAATTTTATGAATTAAACGACATTGAAATCAACCCAAGCAAGACGGAACTAGTAGTGGTGAAGCCAGGGAGGAAAAAAATGGAAAATAATTTGTGTATTTGGGCAGGAAACCCGCAAACAAAAATCATAGCCAAGGGTCTGAAGGAGGCGACACGTTTTTTAGGTGTGTGGATTTCAATTAGAAATCAGCAAAGATCAGACATATGTAGAGCAAGAAGAGAAGTAAGCAAAATAGCAGACTTACTTAAATACAAAAAAATGTCGTTAAGTTAAATAATATATATAAACAATGCAGTACTTGTACCCATGCTTGAGTATAGACTCATGCTTGCATGTTTGAGTAAAACCCAGTGCGATAAAATACATCAACCCATGGTACGCCTTACAAAGTGGAAGATGTCAATGCTATCCACAACGGCAAATGCAATAACAAAGCATCCAGAAATTGTAAATTTTAAAAGCCTGTGGAACAGACACATAGAACACCATTTCTCTGAACTATTAATAAGACTAAACTCAGGTGGGCTCTTAGAAAAGTCGACGGTAATGCGTTTGAAGCAAGGGCAGCTAAAAGTGGGTTCAATCAAATGCATTTTAACAAACCATGAGTTACTAGAGAAGAGAAAGTTAAAAATAAGAAATTTGGGGGCAAGTTCTGCAACAAGCAAAATCCCTAGGCTTCATGATAGAAGAGAGCGATTTTACGAAAAGTTGTGACATAAATATACACCAACCAACAAACGATATAGAAATCGCCAAAGTGTTAGAAAAATGCCAGCTCGCATATGAAGAATCAAGCGCATATAAAATGGGGATATGGCTAACCTCACAGCTTATGACAGAAGATGGGGAAAAGTTGTATACATGGAAACAAATAAAGCTGGCATGTAATTTCAGCTTAAGAGGAAAGAAGGCAAAATGGTTTGACAAGATTGAAAAGGAGATGATCAAAAATTTTACAACGAAAGAAGTCCAACCAATATATAAACTTAGAACAAAGAATCCAAACACACCCACGATAGCAGTAGGAGAGGTTAAGGAAGATAAAAGAACTAAAGAGTGGGTTATGTGGAAGGAGAAAGAGCTTATTAAAATTGGACGAGCAAAGGAAAAGGAAAAAAAATATACGGAGATAGAAAATTATATAGAGATAGAAAATACACAATTAGGTTTAGGGACAAAAGTGCTAGAACGGGTTAAAGGCCAAGTTCCAGCAATAGTTAAACGTAAAGAACTAAGAGACATATCGAATTTAGTACAAAAGACGGAAGTTGGTCCACAAATGATTTTTAGCACAACTTCTTTAGAGAAAGTAGTAAGAAAAAGCACAGAAAAAGCTTTGGTAATGGAAAGAGAGCTACAAAGAGTTAGAAGGAAAGAAGTAGTATCTGTAGACTGTGTAAGGTGGGAAGTATTTTTGATAAATAGAATAGTCGAGAATCGTGCTCTTAGAAATAGATTTATAGGAAATTTAGATCAAAATGAAGAATTAGATAGTTTATTCTTTTATACAGATGGCTCGCTCGGAACTTCAGAAAGTACAGCATGAATGGAAATGGGTTGTGGAATAGTTCAAATCACAGAAGAAGGACAGCTTATATGGCAAATAACGTGGAACTGAGAAATGGTTTTCATCGACAAGAGTGGAGTTAGTAGCAATCATGGCTGCACTTTTAGTAACCCCAAAAGAGAAGGAGGTAGAGATAAGAACAGATAGTAGTACAGCCATATTTGCTATAAAGAAAGAGCTCGAGGCAGATAAATCAAGATAATGGCTAAAGCTTAAAAATAGTGTGTTAATTGCGACAATAGTGGAAATAGTTAAAACAAAGCAATTAAAAATGCACTTTACGAAAATTAAGGGTCACTCAGGGGATCTTTTTAATGATCTGGCAGACCTCAAAGCCAAAGAAGGTGCAAATTGTGGAGAAGTTTTAGTCCCTTCAACACTGAGCACAAAAGATTTTAAGCTAAGGTTCAGGTGGGAAAATGAACTTATAGAAAAGCCAGTACGTTCTTTCGTTAAGATGTTTGGAAAAGTCTTGAATAGAGCAGAGTGGACCTTTGTACATAATCTGCAAAATACAACGCATCAAGAAAGAAAGTCTTCACAGTACTGGCCAATCTTGTATAAACTTCTTGAAAATGGAACTAAACAGCATAACTACATATACAAATCGAATGCTTTACAACTTTTCGAAATAAAGTGTATAAATAACATCTTACCGGTGCTAGAAAGGCTTAAGCAACGGAAACCAGATACATATAGAGATGATAGATGTATTGTTTGTAAAAAGAAAACAGAAAACGTAGAGCATTTAGTAAGTTGTGAAGTTTCATTGAATTTGGTACGAGATATTGAAGAGTATGAGATAGAGTCAACTCTAAAAGAAATAGAAGGAATACAAGACATACCTGAAAAGAAAGAAGAGATCTTAGTTATGATAGGAAAAGGAAGCATGGACGAAGAACTTCGGAGAAGAGAGTGATAGATAAGAAGACTAATCACGAGAGAAGACTTCGAAGAGTTGCGTCCAAGTTTTAAGTCCAACGCCCAAACAAGAAACTTTGTGGAAAAATTGGATGAAAAGGATTTACAACGATATCTGGGTCACAAGATATAAATTAGTGCAGGAGTAGGAAAAAGAAAATGGTATAGGGCGTAAAGAAAAAAGAAGACCTTTCACAGATACCAAAAGAAGGAAAAAAAGGAAAAAACAAACCAAAAAAGCAGAAACAAATGAGAAGAAAAACAAGGTACAAGGAAGAAGTAAAACGAAAGAAGCGGAAGAAAGGTGGAAAGCTGTCCTAGATATAACCAAAAGTGGAGTTATAAGTTGGATTAAAGGTGGCCAACAGGCCGAATGGTGAAAAATTATTTAGTAGTCTTGACAGGCCATAATTAATCTTTTTTTTTAAATCATTACTAGATATTAGACCTACCATTAAGGGTAGAGTATTTTTTGGCTTGTGTAATGCATAAATTGCAGATCTTCTGTCACTGATTGGCCAAATTGGTAGTTTGGTCAATCAGAGCAAGGGATCTGCAAATTTATGCATTATACAAGCCAAAAAAATACTTTACTCTTAAATAATAGGTTAGGTTAGAACCCTGAATAATCTATATGAGGTTATATTTGAAAAATAGCTTATGGAGGCCCATTTTTTAAAAAAAAATTATATTTAAAAAGTAGATATTAGAGAAAAAGGTTATATTTGAAAATAGCTAAATGGCAAAACGATATATTTAAAAGAATGCTAATGGGGTATTTTTATAAATCTTATATTTGAAATGTGCTAATTAGGGTCCGGAATGGGCCGGGTCAGGCCGGGTCGGGCCAGGTTTTCATAAACCCAACAAAAATATTTTTAAGCCCGACCCGGCCCAAAACCCACTTAGAACATTCAGACACGGGCCGGGCCGGACTATGGTGGGCTTTGAGTGGGCCCAACCCAGACTGTAGCCCGCATATACCCAAAACCAATTATAATATAGTGCAACACTAGTGCAACTTATATATGAATTTCTACTTTTATGTACGTACGAATTTCAAATTTTATGTACGTACAAATTTTCATCCTAAACATTAAATTAACTAAGCCGTTGAGAAGGCTATTTTCAAATTCTACTAATTTGTAGAATTCGAAAATAGATTTAAAAGTTGAAAATAATAAGGTAAAGCAAGATTTCTTTATTCAAAATTAATGGAAAATCAATTTTTATACATTTAACCAAAGATTTAATATAATAATTATAATATACAGGACAACCGGAAATATTAGAGCTATTTTAATTACGACAATAAAAAAACAATTAACTAGTATAATAATAATATTACACAAGACAACTGGGACTGGGAATTATTTTGAACAGACAACCTGGTGCGATTGATAACTGCAGTATAGTAAAAGAAAATTGAAGTTTTATATTAGCAGTTAGCATGAAATGTTATCGTATTTGTATATTTTTAATAATATTAATAACGAATATAATTGTAGCACTAGCATAATACCAATTATTTTTAATTTCATATTAAAGCTAAATTGCAGTAACATGCTATCTTTACAAATATTTTATTCATGAATTCAGTTCTGATCGGTATGTGAATTGTTCTGTAATTATATGTTTTGAATAAAAAAAGAAAAAAAAACCATTCATTCAATTGCCATTACGGCTCGTTCTTCCATGCTACTTAACCAATCTTGACCGCAGACTAGCATTTCAACCGCCTCCGAAATAAGATTTGATCAATATTTATCGATGATCCTTCCAGCAGTACTAAATGCCTAAAAATAAATTACAAGTTAATTTATATTGAAAAAATTAAGAGGAAAAATAAAGTAATTACAAATAGTGACCCAAAGCGAAAATAATTACATATAAGGGCCTAAATTTTTAAAAAAATTTTAAAAAATTTTATAGTATCTTGGTTAAAAGAAGCTACTATCGGTTATTTTGGTTCTTTAATTAAAAATTTTTTAAAATCTGAACCCTTATATGTAAATTTAAAAAAAAAACCATAAATTTGTATTTATTACCGATTTGGATGACACCGATATTACTAAAATCGCAAGAATGTCTCTTGCCATTACTAAAACCTAAGGGTATTTTTGCGCATTTGCCTTCCACCAGGCTAAAATATCAAACTCCGAACAAGAACGAGGAAAAAGTGGGTCGTTAAGATACTGTTTGAATTCATTCATCTCATTTTGATCGTAACTAGGTTTATTGGCCTCAAGAAATGAATCGAATTCACGCATTTCTTCGTCTTCAAAAATATCCGAAAAATTTTCTCCTGATGTAGTATTGGAATTTGTCTGATGTTGCAGATATGTCGAATTATAAATCGTCATAGCTCTGTAATAATAGAATTACATTGTAAGAATAAATTCGAACTACTAGTATTGAAATAAAAAAAAACTACCTCGATTTAATCAAAGCTAACTTCTCTTCGGCCTCGATGCTTGACAAGTTCATTTTTTGAGTATACATGTAAGTTAGCAATGATATCTTGTAGCGAGGATCCAACATCGACGCAATGCAGTGTGTATCTTTAGTATTTGCCCAATATTTATCGAATTTTGATTGCATTGGCCTCGACATTTGATAAAGAAAAAGATCTGAATTAGCAGAATTCTGTTCGAGGTGCACTCTAATTTTTAACAATTGAGGAAGAAAAATATTTGCGGTGGTGTAGGTGCTTCCCGATATAATGTTCGTAACTGTATTGAATAATAAAAGTAAATGTTAATATTATGGATCTCTATTATTTTCCCATTTGTTCGACAAACAAATCCTGACAAAAATTAACCTAATACAAGCTAATGTGTCAGGTAAACGATAGGATCCGAATATTATTTACCTTCGTAGAATGGTTTTAAGAAATTACAAAGACTTTCTGCTTTTTCCCATTCTTCATTCAAAGGTACAATTGAATCAAAGCTAGAATCTCGGAATGACAGACGCTCAAATACATTTTTATAAGGGATGGTGGATGCCAACATGAGGTACATCAAGTTCCAGCAAGTGATTATTTGAAATAAGTTCGCTACAGTACCCAACAATAAGATCCTCAAAATTTTGCTCCCAACGTTCTGAACCGTAGACCCATTTTACACAATTTCTAATCTACAGCATTAACTTATAGTATAAGTAAGTTGACTTTCTTTAAATCACACCAATATTATATTGATTTTTTTAAGGGTGAATTCTCGCACATCATTTGGATTAATTTCCAATGATCTGTCCATCATGTGATAAATTATCCACACTACATTATCTGGACGAATTTTTAATGATTTATTTATCTTGTGATGCAGACCAGAAAGAATTAAAATTGCTGCGGGCCCAAGCTCTGTTAGTCAACAATGAAGGTAAGGAATGGAGACATGAATTAAGTCCGGCAGAATAAATTACTCCATGATTATTTGTATCTGTCCATCATGCGATAAATTTCTCCACGACTTGTTGATGCTTCTGCATTAGTCCTGGAACTTACACTCTAACCTATAGTGCTTGACAAGAACGACAGAAAGCCGAAATAGAAAAGGTTCAAGAGATTAAGAAACCGACTCTATTCACCAATTAGAAGCCCAATTAGCACAAGAAAAAGGAGGGGTAAATAATGGACTGCACTAATCAAATCATTCAAGCCACTAAGTATTTGGATTAATTTCTAATGATTTTTTTTTTTTTAGGACCCTTCTATGAGGGGACGCCGGGAGGTGTACTGTAATTATTTCTAATAATTTATTTAAACCTGCTAGTGATTCTTCGTATTTGTTTACTTTTTCAATTCCAAAATTGTGTCATCTAATTGTGGTTAATTTCAAATTGCACTCTTTCCGTCCCAAATTTGTATCCATCTCATCAGGTTGAAAAATCTATTACGAATATTATCTAATTTACAAATCTATTAAATAATATTTTCATATTCTGTGGCTTTTTAAAATTCTTTAATATGGCTATCGATATTCTTATTTCTACTATTCCACTCTCGTGTTGTTTTAAGGATCACTAAATACGATTATCAATAATATTCTTGCATTGTTTTTTGAGAATCACATGTCTAAAAAAAGGTCTTATTTTTAATATGACATCGATATTCTAATTTCTGCTATCTAAAAAAGCAATCTTAATATTACAAATCCATGAACCAAAATAATAAAAACGGGTTATACTATTAACTAATTCCATATATTAGAAACTGGTTTGATTTAAAGAGAGCTGACTTTGTAATATTATCAACAATTAAGGATATAAAACGATATGTTTACCTTGCTAACGATATCCTTAACCATTTTTAGTCCATCAACAATGATTAGGTTCAAAATGTGTGCGCAACACCGTTGATGTAAAAAAGATCCATTTGCGATGAGCATGTCTGGTCTCTAAGCCTGCTTCTTAAAATAGTTATTGCAGCATCGTTATTACTTGCATTATCCAAGGTAATTGCCGATATTTATAAAAGCAATAAATATTTATGTCAATAATATACAAATAAAACCTGCTAATTATTTGTAAATTCACTTAATTTTTAATTAGAGGAATATAGTTAGGACGATCATCATCGCAATGAAAAAAAAAGATGGTCTCGACCATCTTTTTTTATCATAGAGTTGACTAAATTTAAGATCTACATTTCATACTATAAACCTTCAGCAAAATTGCTGTGTGAATTACCTCAATTAATTATAGTGCTTGTGCACGATTTCGTTTACTGCTAAGTAATGTGAAGTGATCAGTGCTGTTACTTATTACTTACTCTAGATGTAATATTCCAATTATCAAAATATTCAAAAAGCATGTTGCTAATAGTACTTCCCGTATGTGGTGTAGAAACAGATCTAAATGCGATAATTAATTTTTGGAGTTTCCAATTATTATCGATGAAATGGCCTAGTAAAAATGCATAAAATTATAACAGTTAAATACATAATTAGAAAAAAAAAGAACATTTTAATGAATACATACACGTGATAACCATGTATCCAGTATTTTTATTAGATGTCCACAAATCAGTCGTAAAACTCAAATTTCCGGTGCATCATCTATCATCTTACGAATTTTAGTCTCAAGATTTGCAACAACTTTATTGCAATCTTCACGAGTAGTTTTTTCACTCATAAATATAAATTGCGGCTGCAGGTTATTGACAAATTTTAAAAATCCTGAGTGTTCAACAATGCGAAATGGGTAACCATGCATTACAATCATGCTTGCCAAATCCTGGCGACTTTGTTCCTGTGAAAATTTGGAAGAAAATGACAACGTTTGTTGTTTCACTTGGTTCTTAAGATGCTGACTACACTTTGTATTTTTTAGGTAGCGAATTAAAGAACTTGTTCCATTGTTGCTATCATATTTTAGAAAACTTTTACAGTATGCACACTGTGCACGATTATCTAATGAAATATATATTTGGTATGAATATTCACAAAAAAAAA
>QKWP01002158.1:37548-48507 GCA_003550325.1 Gigaspora rosea
TCCCTTTTACCCCTCTCTCCCTTTTACCCCTCTCTCCCTTTTACCCCTCTCTCCCTTTTACCCCTTTCTCTCTTTTACTCCTCTCTCCCTTTTACCCCTCTCTCCCTTTTACCCCTCTCTTCTTTTTACCTGCAGGGTTATTATTATAGCCCAATTTTTCATTAGTACATTTCAAATATAACATTTATAAAAATTACCCCATTACCATTTTTTCAAATATACTCATTTTACCCATTATCTATTTTCAAATATAACCTTTTTCTCCAATACCTACTTTTCAAATATAACCTTTTTTAAAAAATGGGCCTCCATTAGCTATTTTTCAACTATGACCTCACATAGATTGTTCGAGGTCCTCCCGACCTGATATAATTACGGGCCTAAAAATACAGGCCCGACCCGGAACTTTAGTAGCTCGGGCCCGGGTAGCCCGGCCCGATTCCGGACCATAGTGCTAATGAAAAATCTGGGCCATAATAAATACAAAAATTGAAAAATACAAAAATTGAAAAAATACAAAAATCGGAAAATTGCATAAATTGAATAAAAATTAATCAAAATGGGAGGTTTTTTTTTAAGTTTTTTTTATTTTGTAGTATATATTTTTCTAATCTATGAACATTACAAATCAAATGAGTATAGAAAATTTTTTAAAAATTTTTTTAATTTTTTTTTTTAGAGAATAGAATGTAAGTTGTTTATTTTTGGTTTTTCAAAAAAAAAGTAAGCCAAATAAAATTTTGATCTAATGTTTGAAATATAGCTTATATATATCAAAACAAAAGTGCTAACCAAAAAAATTTTATTATGATACTCAAATATAACTTCAGGTTCTGTTAGGTTTAACTATTTTTAATCAAGTTTATAGTATAATCTATTATAGTAGAGCTTGGATCTATTATTTGTTTTTATATTAAATTTAACGGATATCCGTCAAATTTTATTATTAAATTTAGTATACAAATCCAAGTTATATATTGTGGTTAAAATATCCTGCGAGGTAAACAATCTATATCTTTTTAAATCTCCATTACATAATAAGCAAGATATAAATAGTATTGAATGAAAATAACAGTTATGTAAATGTACATAAAAATCAAAATAGTCGAATCAAAGCAACTATACTAATAGCTCTTTATCTGTTATGGTTAGTATTAAATAATCATTTTAACAACTTTTGATGATTAGTATTAAATAATCATTCTAATAATTTTTTTATTAGTGTTAAAAAATAATCATTCTAATAGCTTTATAGTTAGCGATAAATAACTACCGTATATTTCCGAAAATAAGCTACCTTTTTTGGGCCAAAAATTACACAAAAAAACGTGGAGTAGCTTATTTTTAGCATATAGACATTTTTGAAAAAATTGAAAAACGTACTAATAAAAAGTTGTCCAAATAGTACCAAATTTTTACTGTAGGTGTATTTTGATGCGCTAAACAACTTTACTTAATCGAACTTTGAAGTTTACTTAGTAGAAAAAAAGTTTTATATGTAGCAACTGCTAATGCATTTTTTGAGATTTTTGAAAAAAATCAGGAGTAGCTTATTTTCGGAGTAGCTTATTTTCAGGAATATACGGTATTCTAAAAACTTCTTATGATTATATTAAATAATTATCCTATCGGCTCTTTATTGTTGTGTTATAAAACCATTTTAACAAGCTCTTTTAGATAAGCATTTAGTGTTTGAATTAGAATAGTTGAGATATATAGCTTATAATTCATAAGACATTTGATCAACTTTCATCAACAAAAGGTGATGTTTAATTGATAGATATTACTATAAAATATATATTTTCAAAATTCTTCGTATTGAGGTTTAATATTGTTAATATCTTGTAATTTATAATATAAAAATTGAAAAGTATATGTATATAATAGGGATTAGTTAATGGCAGAAATTGCCATTTTTATAACTTTATAAATTATTAAATCAAGTATATTTGTATGCATACATTTACTTAAAATGTATATGTACTTAAAACTAACTTATTCATATTATACTGCAAATTTTGATAATAATATAAGTTACAGATTTAAATCTAAAACATAAGGCTCTAGCCCCATCTAATTATAACTAGTAATGATATGTTAAATATGGCAATACTACATCTGCTTAATGGATTATACAAAGTTTTAATGATTTTGTAAAAATGCATTATTTGGTTTAGTTTTTAATGCTTTGCTAAATCTGTAAGTTATTATTTCTATAATTTTAAAGCTGAAATATTTTTTGTAATATCAACTATACAACTTACAACTAAACAATTTAAACAACTATCGATTTTTTGATCATGTAATAACCATAATCGATTAGTTCCTTTATATTTTACTTATTTGTGCAGGTAAGGGAAGGGGGCTTCCAGAAATTACGTAATATTTTGTTACTAATAAATTTAAAATTTTATCCCATCCACCCATACCTAATACTCTATTAGCCAATCAAATTTTATATTTTTTAAAATGTATTCATATATTTTAATTTATGAAATTGATAATAACTATTGCTCTACTAGACCAATTTAGATGATTTAACTACCAAAATGTTCGCCTTACTGAAACGATTCCAACAAGCCCAAAATTGTTAAAATCTAATCAGAGAATTCTAATATCATTCAACTTTTGTGTAATTTAATAGTGATTTTTTAGAATCACTAAATAAATTTCTTTAATATTGAATACCTTTTGATCCACTGACCAGTTTTGGATAATTTAACTACCAAAATGTTCGTCTCAGTGAAACGATTCTAACAAGCCCAAAATCGCTAAATTCAAATCACAGAAGTCCTAGATCAATAAAGGTTATTGTTTATTTAACAATACAAATCTTTATCGATCTTTGAACCCTGTGATTAGAATTTAGTGATTTTAGGCTTGTTAGAATCGTCTCACTGAGATGAACATTTTGGTAGTTAAATTATCCAAAATGGCCAGTAGATCAAAAGTTATTCAATATTAAAGAAATTTACTTAGTGATTCTAAAAACTCACTATTAAAATTATACAAAAGTTGAATGATCTTGGGACCCTGTGATTAGATTTTAACGATTTTGGGCTTTTTGGAATCGTTTAGTGAGACAAACATTTTGGCAGTTAAATCATCTAAATTGGTTCAGTAGAACAATAGTTATTAATAATTTTATAATTTTATACTTTTGGCCAAAATTGTAAAAATTTAACCAAAATTATAATTATAATCTAATATATTTAGGACCCCACCCACTCACCAAAAAATTATATAATTTCTGGAAGCCCCCTAATACAAACTAAAAAAGGAAATCTGTTTTTGTAAATAAACTAAGTGTGTGAGATAAAAATTTAGAATTAGGGTTTTAACATTAAAAGCTATAGGGTTAGGGGAGTGACAAAAATCAGGTGATTTTCTAGGGGGGTCAAAAAAGTTGAAATTATATATAAGGATCTGACTATATGTATATTAAAAAATAGGGGGAGTAGGTCTCTGATAAAAAATAATCAGGTGATTAATGATACTGCCCTTAGAGTGATATTTAATATAAGTATACTTTTATTCCTGCTATTTTTAATTAGTGCACCAAGATTAATTTAAATATTAGTTTTTGTTTATTTTACTCATAATCGAATTCTTAGTCAGGCTAATCCAGAATAGTTAAAATTTACACTCTTCAATTGGCTATTTTCTCTCTAGAAGCTTGTATTGACCATACAAATATGTAGATGCATTGCAACTATAGTTGGCAACTAATTGATCAAAAAATTTTATCAATTGGAACACTAGATCAAAGTATGCAGAAAATACCATATTTGCGCATAATAGTAAGCTGTATGTTATTTTGAGGTATGGCTTAATTTAAAACAAAATTCGAAATTATACTCTGAGTTTTTACATTTTTACATGCAAATATTAACAGTTAAACTTTAGGAAAGTATTTTTAATTAATTATCAAGTTTGTCATTAGATTATAAGATAGTTTATTATGCAAAAAAATTTTTGAAATAATAAAAAAATAAACAATAAGTTTATCATTTTAGTCAAAAAACTTTTTATTCTAACCATCTTTTTTTTTTGTGCTAACTTATCAAAAATTTATAAATAGTAAAATAAATAAAGTATTGCCAAGTGGTTTGTATTTTTTATTATAGATTTTTATTATTAATATCTATTTTTTATAAAATTTTTAATAAACTACTTTGAATTCTCTATTATTGTACTTGAACATCACTGCAATTATTAAAAAAGTAATACTTGAGTATATTTTAAATATTACAATATTATTATTATTTATATTACTTATGCTCCAATTTTTGAAATTTATAAAAAAAAGCTTATTTTTTTAAAACTTTAAAGCTATATAATTTTTGATCTACTGGTCCATTTTAAATGATTTAACTACCAAAATGTTCATCTCTTTGAGATGATTCCAACAAGCCCAAAATCATAAAAAATCCAATCACAGGGTCATGAAAAAATGTACTATCAAATAGGTAATATATCTAAAATTGGTTTGATCTATATCAAACCAATTTCAGATGCATTACCTATTTGATAGCACATTTTTTTATAACCCTGTGATTGGATTTTTATGATTTTAGCTCATTGGAATCATCTTAAAGAGACAAACAGTTTGGTAGTAAAATTATTTAAAATGGCCCAGTAGATTAAAAATTATTTAGCTTTAAAGTTTTAAAAAAATAAGCTTTTTTTATAAATTCCAAAAATCAGAGCATATAATTGATTTTATTTAAAAGGTTATAACAATAGTCAAAATTATACTATATAATACTTATATATTATTTCGATCACTATGAAATGATGTCTAAGTTGATGCTTGAGTAAACTTTAAGTACTTCAATTAAATATTTAAACTATTTTGAATTAAATTATAGAGATAAATACTTTGTATTATAGATTGTGTATAGTATGGTCTAAATTCTCATTCAATTTTAAACTATTGTATTTAAATTTTTTTAGTCCAGTAATCAAGATAAATTTAGAAGTGATGATTAAATTGTTTTTTTATTTTGTTAAGGGTATAGTATAGAGTTGCCTGCTGTAATTAATTACAATCTTTACGACATATAGGTTGCAATATTACGATATATAGGTTGTAATATTACAACTTGTTAAAAACAATTATGGCAGGCAACTCTAGTATAGTATTGTAGTATAGTAACTTTTGTACAAGAAACTATATCACTTGACTTAATATGTAAGAGGGTAAGGAATGTGAAGATAAAGAGAAATATAAACAAGAAAATAAAAAGACAAATTATAAGGATAACAAATTTATAGTCAAAGGATAATATAAGTTTATTAATTGGTGATCCGCGAGTCAACCAGAGAGTGGTCATAGTGAAACGTGACGCGGATTACTTATAGAAATTAGGGTTTTGCGAATGTGGAGTGCGCACATCTAAAACTTTTTTTTATACTAAGTTAATCACTCTTCTGACTTAAGAGACTTTTGTAGAGCTCGTCAAGACGCATCTAATGGTGGGTAGAGCGTCAAAATCGGCCTGGTGGGTGCTGAGATATCTTTAAAAAACGTTTCTTTTACTATGTAAATTTCTTTACAAACAATAGTATTGTTTGTAAAGAAATTTACATAGTAAAAGAAACGTTTTTTAAAGATATCCCAGCACTCACCAGGCCGATTTTGATGCTCTACCCATCATTAGATGCGTCTTGACGAGCTCTACAAAAGTCTCTTAAGTCAGAAGAGTGATTAACTTAGTATAAAAAAAAGTTTTAGATGTGTGCACTCCACATTTGCAAAACCCTAATTTCTATAAGTAATCCGTGTCACGTTTTACTATGACCACTCTCTGGTTGACTCGCGGATCACCAATTAAGTATAATATTTTTAAGTACAAATATTGTTAGAAGAGAAGAAAAGTAAAGAACAGGAACTTGCTCTGCCTTGGAAAAAAAGACAGAGTTTTTATATCTTTTTAGTACATAGAAAAAGGAACCATTTATAAATCTAATAATAGTAAAGGAACCACTAAAGGAACCATTAAAGGAACTATCAAAGAAACCATCAAAGAAACCATTAAAGGAACCATTAAAGGAACCATCAAAGAAACCATCAAAGGAACTATTAAAGAAACCCTTAAAGAAACCCTTAAAGAAACCATTAAAGCAACTACTAAAGGAACCTCTAAAGGAACTTTTGTTATTCATTAACTATTGGTCCAAAATAAAAATGGTGAAAAATCTACTAATAAAACTAATACTAAAAATTTGATTGGTTCAATAAAATTTGTACTATTTCTAATATTTGTACAATATTTTCCTAATACTAATATTTAAAAATTATGCTAATATAACATTATTCCCTCCTTTGAAAATTTTGCTCCGCAAAATTTAAAAAGTTAGTAATATTTTTTAAGAATAATAATAATAAAAATAAAATAAAAGTGAATAAAAAAAATAAAATTGAATATATTCAAAAAATAAATTTTGATAAAAAGAAAAAGAAAAGTCGATAAAAAAAATTTTGATCAAAATTAAGTCGAAAGTGAAATTTAATTTGGCGAAAAGTATAAAGCGAAATTTTAAAAAGTATAATCGATAAAGTAGTTACTAAAATTTATTTGCAAATTGCAAATAAAATAATTGTTTAAAAAATTAAAATAAAATAATCGAGAAAAGATGAAATTAAAAACAAATAATCGTTAAAAAAATAATCAGGTGAAAATAATTGTAAAAATATTAATACTAATAAAATTGAATAATAAATAAAAGATTCGAATAGGAAAATAACTGGGTACCTTGTTATAACCAAAGGTTTTACACATGATCGATTGCATGTGTAGTTTTTTGGTTGACGAACACCAGTATGACAATCATACTTGGGCACTAGTTGAGATAGCCAGGTGTTGGCCTAATTAAAATTTAGAAAGTTTTGTAGTATATATTCATAATACAATATTAACTAATAAAATAGAGCAAGATTGTCAAAGGAAAAAAAGATCCGAATAGGAGTGGTTAACCAAAATATAATGATAAATTAAGAGAAAAAAATAAATAATCCATATATCAATATTACAAAGCTTTATCAAGAATTGGAAAAAATAATAAAAAAATTTTCAAAATTCCCGCCTTAATTCAAAATTGGATCAAAAAAATATAATAAACCAAAAATTTTAAGCATTATAACCTCAATTCCTAATGAATTGGATAAACAAAAAAAAATATATTATAAAGGAATTCCAAAAATAATAATCCAAAATCACAAACACTTTTAGCTTCAATTCCTATAGAATTGGAAAAATAGGGAAAAAAATTTCTCCTTAAAAAAATAATATAAATCTCTAAACATTTAAAATATAATATAAAAAAAAAATAAAAAATATATTCTTTTATATCCAATGTTATTCAAATAAGAATGGCGAAATTGTAAAAGGGCTCATGTTCCCTAAATATAAAAGAAAGCAAAGTAAAAATTAAAGAAAATTTAAAAAATAAAATATCCATTGATCCAAGCCATTAAATTCAAAAATCAAAGTCCAAAATCAAATTTAAATTCAAAAAAATAAAAATAAAAATAAAAATAAAAATTATATAATTGTTGAAAATGAATTTTCAAGATTATAAATAAATGAATTTTTATAATCTTTTTGTTTAAGAATTGAATATAAAGTTATAAGAATTTAATATATATTTTGTTTTAAAAGTCTCTTTTGTTTTTTTTTGTTTCCAAAAATAATAAGCTTTAGGATTAAAGAAAAAATACTTCATTTTTAAAAAATAATTTATGATTAAAAAAGATTTAATAAAATTTATAAATAAAAATAAAATAAAAATAGCAATAATGCTAGCAAGAAACAAGAAAATAAATAATAAAGAGTTAATTTAAAGTATATAAAATTTAAATAAAGTGGTATATAATAGGTAATAAATAAAAGGACTTGCAAGTAGATAGAAGTTGGTTTTATATAATGTTTCTCAAAAATTAAAGATTTACACAGTTTCAACTAGTATGAACATTTTGAGCTTTGTATAACTAAAAATAACTTTCATGTAACTCAAAAGAAGTTTTGTATTACAACAAGAGAAAGGGTAAAGAAAGTTTTCAAAAAAGAACCAAATTTGCTAACCAAATACAAAAAGAAGAAAATTAAGAAAAGAAAAAAGAAAAAAAAAAAGAAAAAAAAGAAACTAAGAAGAAAAATGAATTTTAAATAAAAGGTAGAAAATCATATAGACACAAAGTTGTAGGTCCTGTCGTCGTCGGCAAAACTGTAATATAGTAACTTTTGTGCAAGAAACTATATCACTTGATTTAACATGTAAGAGGGTAGGGAATGTGAAGATAAAGAGAAATATAAACAAGAAAATAAAAAGACAGATTATAAGGAAAACAAATTTATAGTCAAAGGATAATATAAGTTTATTAAGTATAATATTTTTAAGTACAAATATTGTTAGAAGAGAAAAAAAGTAAAGAACAGGAACTTGCTCTGCCTTGGAAAAAAAAACAGAGTTTTTATATCTTTTTAGTACATAGAAAAAGAAACCATTTATAAATCTAATAATAGTAAAGGAACCACTAAAGGAACCATTAAAGGAACTATCAAAGAAACCATCAAAGGAACCATTAAAGGAACCATCAAAGGAACCATCAAAGGAACCATCAAAGAAACCATCAAAGGAACTATTAAAGGAACCCTTAAAGGAACCCTTAAAGAAACCATTAAAGCAACTACTAAAGGAACCTCTAAAGGAACCACAAAAGGAACCAACAAAGGAACTTTTGTTATTCATTAACTATTGGTCCAAAATAAAAATGGTGAAAACTCTACTAATAAAACTAATACTAAAAATTTGATTGGTTCAATAAAATTTGTACTATTTCTAATATTTGTACAATATTTTCCTAATACTAATATTTAAAAATTATGCTAATATAACAGTATAATACAATATAAATATAAATGACAAATTATTTGTTATATATACAAAAATCGTCAATTTATATAAACAAGTTATAATAATTTTAAAAAATTAAATTAAATTAGTTGAAAACAATATAAAAAATTGATTTTTAATCTTTTTCAATTTTCAATACTATAAAATTTGCAAAATGTTGTTAATGTTTACAAGGAAATCTACAAAAATAATTAATTCTAATTGGTTAGAATCTATATAAATCATATGATATCATATAATTTGCATGATTCGCAGTATGATTACTATTAAAAATAATCTATTTTACACTCTATCCTTAAAATTTTCTAATTTTTCTTTGACGAATATTGATTATTATTTTATCAGCCTAGTAAAAAATTCAATCAAATAAAAAATTGTTGAATATTAAGAAAATAATTTATAAGAGGACATCTATAAACAATATTATACGATAGAGAAGTCAGACAAAATATAACGTTTTTTCTGATAAGTAGGAGAGTCAAAAAAATATAACATAATTTTTTTATAAAAATTTGTCTAAATTCTGATCTAGTGGTCCAAATTGAATGATTTTGAAATTATTCAATTTGTCTTGATGAGAAGAGGTAAATGTACTAATTTCATTTCATTTTGATTACTAGATTAGAAGTTATTAACAAAATACTATTGGTCATATCTTTTCTTATAAAATTATTATATAATCAATAGTTTTTTGTAAATATTTTGCAATTCAGTAAACCAAATAATATGATTTTGATATTATTGAATTCATCTCACCAAAACGAATTAAATAGTACCAAAATTATCTAAATAGGCAAAAAATATTCAAGTTTTTGTAAAATTTTATATATCAATATATGGATTTAAAAAATTTTTTTATATATAGTAGTCTAGAAGAGAATCAAAAGCTACTATGTATAGTATATAATATTATTTATAGATGCCCCAAAGTCTAAAGAATAAAGATTGTAAAAAAGGTTTGAAGATCAAATAGTACAAATTTTTTCTACTAAGCATAATCAAGAAAATAGATGCTAGTAAAATATGGTGAAATGTAATGAAATAATTTCACCACTATTGGTGAAATTAGGACTCTGGATATCTCTTATATAGGTCATAATGGATTTTGACCAAATTTGGCCCAATTTACTAAAAATGACAAAATATATTTGTTTAAATAACTTTTGATTTAGTAATCAGAATTGAATGAACTTTTTTTATTAGATGCGCCTTACTGAGAGCTTCATTTTAAAAAAAAGTTTGTTCAAATTGGTTTACAAGATGCCAAGATAATTGGCAAAAACTGTTTTTTGCTTCTCAAATTTCAGGGGTTTTTGCTGAAAATACAAGTATGACCTCTATACTAGATGTTCAGGGTCCTGTAAAATTGGTAGTGAATTGGTAAAATTGGTGAAATTAATTTTACCAGCATCTATAATCAAGAATATAATATATAAAAATGCAACCAATTTTGTAACACCTTGAGTTCTTATTTTGTAATTTTGAATAATTAAGATCTTGCCAAAAATAATACAAGCTTATCGAGAAAAATGCACAAGAGTCTAAAAAGATACAAATTGCATAGCACAAACATGAAAATATTTTTTTATTGTATTAATTACTATACTACATAAAGGGCGTGCCATTTATCACGTGATTAATACCATGGATATATGGGTCAGGGTAGTGATTACGTCTATATATAATATATATATTATATATATTAAATTATTATTATTTTTTTTTTTTTGTGTGTTAAGGTGAGGTTTTGTCTCAATCTTTATTAATTTGTATAAGTGCCTCCAGGGGCAGCTTTGGGTACATTTTATATTATTACAAAATTACTCCATGCACAAATTATTAAACAAGTATGAGACTCAGACTAATTTATCTGCAACCTAAACCTACTAGAGTGGTTAAAACTCACCTAGATTTGTATATCTAAAATTGAATTAGTAGGGGAGCTATATAAGGTCCACATAGTAGACCAAATAGAGATTTTACGTGAGGCTAATCCTAATGGAGGGCATTGATTATTAGTGTGTTGTTGATCAGGGAGGC
>QKWP01002158.1:62510-76911 GCA_003550325.1 Gigaspora rosea
TTTTTTTTTATTTTTTAATTTTTTTTACTTTATTTTTACACTTTACCACTAGCACTTTGCAAGAAATCCAATAACTTTCCAGCACTTTGCACAAGCCAACTCAGCCTTTCAACACTTTGCAAGAACACACAACACCTTTCTCTAGCAATTTTGAACATTCAAAAATACAAGTTTTCGCAAATATTTGCAAGTTTTCGCAAGGTTTTGTTTTATTTATTTTTTCGTTTCATGTTTTTTGTTTTTGTTTTTATTTTTATTAATTTATTTTATTCTGGCACTTTGCGAAAACCTTCAACGATTCCTGAATTGCAAAACACGAACTCGAAATGGAGATTTGGGGCTTTGTTTATTTTTTTATTTAGTTTGCTTGCATTTTTGTTTTTTGTTTGTTTTCTTTTTTTTATTTCAGAACTTTGCAAGAAAACCGCTTAACTTTTTCGGCACTTCAATTCTAACATCTCTGGCACTTTGCAGAAAGTCACAAATATGAACAAATATAATCGAATACAAGCAAATATGAGCGTTGTTATTTTTTTTGTTTGTTTTTTGTTTGTTTTTTTTTACTTATTTTTTTAATTTTATTTTATTCTATTTATTCCTTACTTCTTTTGGAACTTTGCAAGAAAACGACCTAACTTTCTGGGACTTTGCAAGAAGTAGTGAATATAAGCAAATATAAGCAAATATGAACAAATATAAGCAAATATGAGCGAATATAAGGAATATAATAGTTTATCTTTTTTTTATTTTTTTTGGTTTCGTTTTTTTGAATTTATTTTTTTGACATTTTTTTATAATAATTTATAATAAAATATGTAATATTTTAAAATATAATAATAATAAATAAAAAAAATAAAATTTTATATTAAAAAATTGCGAAAACTTGTGAAAACCTGCAAAACGTTTAAAAATTTGCAAAAAGTATGATTATGTGAATATAATAATTATTAATTGATATCATATTCGATATATATTGATTAACCAGATATATATCGATTACTATTACTATTGATAGTAATCGACAGGGGTGATGAGTATCGATATATATCTTACCGGTTAGTAATCGATATATATCTATATATAAAATTTGCTAATGTATACTAAAAGTTTCACTATAATTAAGTATCTTTTATGATTTGACTTTTAATTTGTAAGTTCAACAAATATATTTTTGTTAAATGTAACAATTAAAAACCAATAAATAAAAAATTCTTCAAACTTGTTAAAAATTTTAAAGTATATGTATTTTTGATCTTCTAAAAAGTTTACTTAAGCAACTATAATTGATTTGTACAGTAAACTTTGGACTTTACTATGTAGTAACTATTATTAATTGTGAGATAGCTTATTTTTGGATCAGACATTTTGAGTATATTGATCAAAAGAGAGGGGTAGCTTATTTTTAGAGGTGGCAATATATATAGTAAAGCTTTTGCTATCATATTATTAAAATTGTCCAATAAAATTATTGGATAATAGAACATATATCCAATTGACTATTTGGACATATGTCCAATAAATCTTACAATTTATTTGGACATTGTCCAATGTCTGAAGGTTCAAAAAATTATTTGGACATTTGGACTATGTCCAAATGTTCAAATGTCCAATTGTCCAATTAAATTTATTTGGACATTGTCCAATGCCAACCCTGATTGATTCGACTATTAATACTAATATGACATGTGAATTATTGGATAGTCTCAAGTCGTTTCTTTATGATACGAAGAATAAAATTGATGAGAATCAACCAGTAAATAATAATCATGATGTAGAAAACCCTACTATTACTAAGTATAGGGACCGACCACCAAAAAGTTTGAAGTCCGATATTGAATATGCAGTCTCTAAAGATAAACAGGTACTAAAGACCAATAATAAAATTTTGAATATAAAAGAGAATAGTGATAATACGAAAGGTCGTAAGTGCGGAAGGTGCAAGAAATACGATCACTATTCTAAAACTTGTCAGGCATCAATTTAGTGCTTTAATATTAGAATGTTTTGTTTTAATGGTTGTATTAAACTGTTGATTCTTATTTGATGTAATAAGATATATAAGCAAAGCAAATTGATACAATTAATTGATTACATATTAGCGGATCAGCATAATTGGGCCTTTTTTCAATAAACTGTTATATGAAAAAGTTGCTCCTAAGTGACGTTGAAAACTAACAAATGAAGCACTTGTTACAACTAATAAAAGGGCTTCTTTGATGTCTAGACAAGTTAAAAAACCAAAAAATACTCAATAAAAGAGCTATGCCAAGCTGTAAAAAAAAGTAATTTTACCATTTGTTGAAATACTCAGGCATGTTAGGATGGGTTAGTAACTTTCAAGGGTAAATTCGGAAACTAATTTTCAAAAAAATGGCCTTTTTAACCTACTTTTGGCTCATAATTAAATACATGAATTTCATAATGTTTTACGTACTTAATTATAAATGCAAAGCTAATTAAAAAAGCCGTTTTTGTGAAAATTCACTCTATAACTAGGAACTGGAAACTAGTGTAAGTCCGGAGCACAAGAAAAGAGTTTGGAGTTAAAAATTTATTGCATCTATATGATGATCATAATGACCAATCAGCATTACAGAACCGGTCGGACAGAATTCTCACATGATCAAAATGATCACTTGCTGTCATAAAAACAGATAGTCCTCCGCTTTGCTCCGGACAATAAATTTTTATGTAAAATTTTTTGATAATCCTCGATCATGATTGGTCGATTTACTCAATTATGCTGATCTGCTAATATGACTTTATGTATTTTGAATGAGTCATATTTTTATTATTGCCATTCAAGGTCATTTGATACTGTAATGATTTTAAAATTAGAGCATTTAAGGGTAGGGTATTTTTTTGGTTTGTATAATGCATAAATTTGCAGATCTCCTGCTCCTGATTGGCCAAACTACTAGTTTGGCCAATCAGGAACAGGAAATCTGCAAATTTATGCATTACACAAGCCAAAAAATACCCTACCCTTAAGGATGATTATTTCTTGAATTTTTTTCAAGAATTTTGTAACTTGTAAAAAAAATTTTTGAAAACATGCTGATTTGGTTAAGTTTTTTTTTTTTAATGCTTTAGTTTATCAAATACTAATTCATTTATAATTATACATACATTGAGTTATCCAGGTTACTTGACCATAGCATTATTTTAAAGGTCTCAAACATAATTCTATTACTTAAGAATCTGCTGTATATTACATACTATATATCGATCGATAAAGCATGTATGTGTAGATAATACAATACGTATATACGTACTTATGTACTTTAAAGTAAGCAATTTTTATTACACTGTATTAATACATCCAATGGTTTTACTTTCTTTATCTTTATTAGGCTATTGTGTATTTGTTGTTCTGCACATTTTGTATATCTGTTCCATATATATGGCAATATAGCCATTTATGTACATATGTATATACAACCTGTCATCGCATATCAATATTAACTTAAACCCATTTTATTTTATTTATAATACAATAGCTTATATTTGTATGTATGTGGTTTATTATACATATTGTAAAGCAATGCACTAATAAAATTAATAGTTAAGTTATATGTGATGCTGTTATCTTAGATCATCTTTGTATCGATAAAGTTTAGTTTTTGTTAGTTTAGGGTTAGAGTAGTGATGCCACCGAAATTGATTTTTGAAAAAGGCCTATTTCGTCTTCATTAGAGAAAATTAAAATTTTTTATAAGGAAGAGCAAATAAAATTTATATAGATATGTTCCTTATAATTTTGTCTATTTAAAAAAAGTATCAAATAATTTCGTCTTTAAAGTAAAATAGGTCAAAAACAATTTAGTCTTCAAATTTTAATTTCGGGTTTTAGAACCTGAAATGCTTTCGTCTTCATGTATAGGTTAGAGTGTGCTCCTAGGTTAGGGTTAGGGTTTGGGGTAAATAGTAAAATCACTCAAGGAATCTTTTTGTTAGAGCACAAAAGATTTGAATTTCTGATTGTATTATATTATACAAGCTCCTGAAATCTAATTGGTTCAATGATTTGTCACTTATGTGACAAAACTTTACTTTAAAATTAATATATTTGATTGGCTAATTAGTAATTGTAGTGCGAACATAAACACAAACATATTTGAATATTATCAAAATGTTCAAATAAATTATATAAACAGTATATATATATATCACTACAGATATTGTATATTAAGATAGAATATTAGTATATTTAGAATAGAACAGTGATCTGTTTTCTTTTTCATATTTAAAATTTAAGGATATTTATTTTTTCATAATTATTTTGTTATAAAACTAGAGTGACAAAAATTGATCCAAATAATATAACTTAAGTTTCTAAATATTAATTTTTCAAAAGGGCATATTCCAACAAAGTTAGCTAGCACTAGCTAAATGCAAAAACTGGTATTATGTTTCATTAGAAAAATGAATTTTAAAATATTGTATAATAACCATTATAATTATGATAATGCAAAAACAAAGCTAATATAATTTTAACTATATACTAAAAGTACTACAAATTTGTAAGTTTTTTACTTGAATTTTTTATAGTAAATTATAATAGACATTAAGATAATGCAAATACAAACTAATATACTGTTTGTATCACAATAGTCTGTAAGTTTTTTATTGAACTTATTTAGTAAATTACAATATATACAAATAATAATACAATAAAACATAACTTTAGTTACATATTTTATATTATTACAATAGCAAGTAAGTTTTTAAATAAATTTTTTACAATAGACATCAATAATAATGCTAATAAAAACCAACATTACTTTAACTATTGTACTGTTTGTTAATACAATTGTCTATTAGTTTTTGATTAATTATTTTACAGTAAACTATTCTAGACATTAATAGTAATAGTAGCACAAAATAATATATGTTAATTATTACTACTACAAATCTAGGATTTTTAATTGAATTTTTTACAAAAATATTTCTTATTTTATGTATGTATAGTATGTACATGTATACATATTTAGCTTATAATTTTTAATATTATAACTAAACCTATTATAACTAATTAACAAAAAATTTTGCGTTTCTGGTTTTAGCGCAACTACGTTGTGCAGCTATCTTATTTGGATAAAGTTTATATTAAAATTTTTTGTACAATACGAATACATTATAATTTCATATAACTTTCAAAATAATATAATTTCAAATTAAATAATTGAATAATTCCTCAAAAAAAATAAGTAAATAATAAAAATAAAAAAATTGAAAAATATCCATTTACTTGATATTAGCTAATGCCGAAGTTTGGGTTTTATGTTTTTTTTTAGGGTTAAGATTTAAGGTTAGAATTGATAATTAGAGTATATGTGGATTTTAAGAGGGGTTATCTCAAATAGAGACCCGAAGTTCATACTATATATTGTACAAAAATCTTCAAATGCGTAATAATAGCTTAGAGTATATTGTATATTGATACTCTTTATATTATTAAAAAGTTTAATTTGTTTTGTAGTAGCAAAGTAAAAAATATTCTAAAAGTTACTTAGCTACAAATAGGATTTTTTTTAATACTTGTAAATTGGTTAGTTGACTTAGCATTAATCATTAAAATAAACTGCCAAATTGGCACTAGTATTAAAAATACACCTTTGAACAAATGGTCTTGAACCTGTTCTATTTTTATCAATCAGATCTCATATAATGTTTATTTTCAATTTCTGGACAAACCAAGAATTGCGGTTGCTGATATAGTTTTTGAGATTGGAAGAACGCTTTCTTATTACCTACAGTAATATTGCTTCTATACAGGCCTAAACACTCTCTATCTCAAACTTACTTCATATATAGTTTCCTTTATGGTTTGCTTGGGCAATTACAATTCAAGTCACAAGGCTTAACATTAATACAAGCCGTGATAAATCTTAATTTGCAACAGGTCTTACATTTGTAGGCATATCAAGAGTTCATACTCTCTATCTTCTTTTCTTTTGACAGATTACGAAAAATAGTGTAAAATATGCGTTTACGACTTTGTAAATTTTATTATTAATATAATTCTAAAAGCTAAAGGCAATTATAAATTTAAATTAAGGTCTAATGTTAATAATTAGGGCTCCGGCCCACAAAACGCCGCCATTTTTTCTAGTGCGCATTAATAACCAATTTATACTGTACATATTGTACAATACATACTCGACACATCTTACGTAGATATTCTTGCTTAGAATTTTTTCATATGTTAAACCCGATTAAAACCGGATTTAACATGCCACGAATAAAAAATATCAGTTGAAAGATATAATTAGAGTTTGGAACAGGTTTAAAAATAGGTATATTATAGGTATAAATTTTCTGATAACATGCAGTAAACATACGGTAATAAATTTGTACGCAAGTTCAATCGTGTAATTAATTAATGTATAGTTTTTTTTTTAATTTAGTATAATAAAAGATAACACTAAAACACCTATTTATGATAATTACTAGTAGTTAGGCACGTCCAAATGTCTGTGCTTAATTAATTTTTTTATTCGTATTTTTTTTTAGATTATTTTATTAAAAGTGTTTATTTAATTTTAATTTTAATTATATATATATTTTACAATCAAAAATTGAAACCGCCTAGAAAAAAAGTTTTTTTTTTTTTTAACAATTAATCGTTTAATGCGTCTAACAGTTTAACTCACTTGGATTTAATACCATTTAGCTTAAACTAACAGTATAAAGAAATTTTGTGCTGCTAAATAAAATAATTTTAACTCTTAACGACAATCTGCTTATCTATGATATTTCTTAAATATATGGGCCAAATTGTTTCATCTCCATAGTAATTTGATATGTCGTAAAATTATCAATGACGATATTGATAAATAGTTAATTGGAATAAAAATAAAATGAATAAGAAAAGGTAATATGTCATCTTTTTTAATTAGAATATAGAGGTGAAGAATGAAATAATAAAATTAAATGTACTATATAAACTTAAAATGTATAAAAATAATTTGAGTGCTGCAAAGAGAAAATGAGGTTGTGGACTTTCAAGTCTATCTTTTAAATTAATTGGCGAGTAATAAATTAAATTAAAATCTTGTAAGAAACTTTTCTTGGCATCATAATTGATATTTCTTTTTTAGGAGTTCAAAATGTGAATAATTGGTACCATAATTGATATTTCTTTTTTAAGAGTTCAAAATGTGAACGATTAGTACAAAGTTCTGAAGTCATAATCTGTTTCCTTTTTAGGAGTTTAATATCAAAAGGGATTACATGATCTAAAATTAGCCAACAAAATTGGTTAAAAGTGAAAAGATAAATAAAATTTTAATACTATAAATGATGTATATTCTGATTTTGCATGACATAGTGATGTAGCTACCTTATTTTAACTTCAACTATAGTTTATTTGTAATTGCCTAAAAAAAATTATCCGTTTGTTTAACGGTTTAACCTATCAGCTATCTGGTTTTACTACGATTCTGAAAAAATCAATATCATTCAAACATCATAGCATCACCCCTTAAAAATTTTCACTATCTGGTCAAATCAAAATTTAAGTCATGTAATATAAAATCAAACAAAAACACATTCAAACCCTAACACTAACATTATTCTACCTAAGCAGAAGCAAAATTTTATGCGTTAAATGCTTTCAACCCTTAGTTATCTATGGTATATCTTGATTTTAGTATACCAATTTTTTAAATCACATGATAATTATACCATATTGGAATTCTGACTATTTTAGTCCCAAAAGGAGTTCTTTTTCTTTTAGCAAAGATCCCATATGTAAGAATAATAACGACAGTATTAAAAAATAAATGAAATTATATGTACTGTAGTATGAAGGCATTTATTTAGAAATAAAATAAAATAAAATTAGTGCACAGATAAAAATCCGAAATGAACCTGAAATGTATAGAATAATACCAAGAGAAAAAAAATGTGACTTCTGGTGTTTTCAAGCTTATTTATTATTTATTAGATTCAACTCGTGAAAATTTTGTGATATTATTGATTGTGATTACGTATCGTATATAATATTGTAGAGCCTAATCTGGTAAGTAATAAGGGGTAAAATCAAAAGTTTGAAAACTTATCTTTATAACAAATACATATTATTTTTTTAATAATATAAGTCAGCATTCATGAATAATGAACCAGATCACAATAACTGAAATTGCCTACAATTTATATACATGTTATTTTTTATTAATAGTTTATTTAACAATTCTTGTCTATCTAGGGTAAATAAAATGAGCAAGAATACAATATGTTTATCACTTCTGACATATACGATTGGTTACATAACAATAAGTACCGAAATTGACCAGTTAGAATTGAATTTTAATAATATATAGAAGATAGATTAGTTGATCACTGACGATCCTGATCACGGTACCCGAATTCGACCAATCAGAATGCTTTAAGCGGACAGACAGTTATAACTTTTATATTATAGATGAGAAGAGGCAATTAATCATGGTGCCATTGTATTTAAGAACTCTAATCGCTAAACTTTAAGAATACACTAATTACTACCACTAAATTTATTTCGCGTATGAGGTCTATGATGCAATAATGATATTATCATAAATTAACGTGCGTTGAATAATCAATAATCCTTATTTACACTAGTTATTTGTATATGTGTGAGTAAACAGTTTAATGAACGTATTTAGAATATTATAACAGATAATACTGTAATATACTATAAATGAACAAAATTTATTCTCATGTGTTTTTACGCAATGTAATTTATTGATCAAGCGATAAATACTTAATAAATCATTAAAATTTTATTACAATAAGAATAACAAAAAATAAAATTTTAATTGAAACACTAAAAAAACATGCCAAAAGAAAAAAATTTACTAAATCCCAGCGAGTAAAAAAACTTTAAAAAAACTATTAGAGATAATAAAAACTTTGCTGCTTGATTAATAAAAACTTCAAAACAACCTGCTACCGACAGCTTCAATATCACAAAAATACGACGATATTAACGATGATATTCTAGTAAGAAAGACGATTATTTAACAAAAAAACAGCAATTAGTATAATAATCATTAGAGATACTAACAAAAACATATATTGGTATCCCGTTAGCTATTATTTAGAATTAACTAAATAATACCCAGGTCACACAGTGAGGACGTCAATACCAAAAGTGACCCAAAAACAATAATAAAAGATTGCAAACTATACCGAGCTTTCACAACCTGGATGTGAAAGCAAAAAATATTCTCGAGAGATTTGAACTACTGTAAGGGGAAAAGTTAGTAACAAAACAAAAACAAATCCAAATCCTCGAGGATAAAGGGGCCTTCCCAGGTAAGGAGGGGGCATACTCTTCTAGCCCGTTCTTGACGCTCTTCTGCGCGGGCTAGTCAATGCACTATAAATAAAAATACTTATCTATAAAAGCTTTCAAACGAAAAAAGTTAAAAATAGGTATAGCAACTGAACACAAGTGCATACAGAATGATATACTTATCTTAATTGCAACAAACGACTTCTGCTTGAAAGAGAATAAAAGCAAACCGCAAAAAAAAAAAAGAAAAGGTTCATATATTATAATAATATGGTTGAGTAGATGTACTGAATAAATATATTTGTGTGAAATAAGGATTAATAAGAAAAAAAGTGACCTTACAACCCTTATATATCTTTTTTCATCATCGCGTTTGTATTGTTGAGATCAAGAATCGGCATTATCATGAGGTTTTATTTTTCATGTGCTAAAACCGGCTTTAACCGGTTTAGCATTCACGAGCACGTGTGGGGATCTAATCAAATTGGGGAGGATCTACAGACAGCTCTTACGGACAACCGCACCAGGGGTCTAGACACTTTTGCAGTAACGTGACGTGGCGCATGAGAATTAACCAATCAGAGAACGTAAATTTTGATCATCCTGGATCAGTCCAACATCAAAACAAACCACGTGTACAAAAAGAAAAAAAGAGAAAAGAGCGAAAATACTCGAAAACTAGTGTTTAAATCGGCCTTAAAAATCACATAAAAATGTCCGGAACGTGATTTTACATATATATAAGGACCTTCTAAGGATATACACAAACCCTAACCCTAACCTTAACAATAAAGCCAAAAAGTTAATCCGAAGATGCCACACCACGTGATGGTCACGTTACTGCAAAAGTGTCTAGACTCCTGGTGGGCCCTTATGGACAGTGCATGCTGACTGACATTAACTTAAATCTACCTACTATAACCCTAACCCTAATATAAATACTAATTTTGGCCACTGAGAACTGTTCATAGCATTTTACTTATTTTGCGTGGGTAACACAACCCAAAAAAGAAAATCTGATTTTGTAAATAAACTAAGTGCATGAAATAAAAATTTAGGGTAGAGTGGTGCTTAATATAAGTAAAATTTCATTTCCGACATTTTAATTAGTGCGCTAAGATCAATTTAAACATTAGTTTTTGCATATTTTCGCTTTTTTCTTCTTTTACGCGTGTTCGAATTCTTCGTCAGGCTGATCCGAAATAGTCAAAATTTGCACTCTCCGATTGGCTATTTCCTCTCCAGGAGCTTGTATTACCCGCGCAAAGCGTGCTTAAATTAATTAGATTATTTTATTAAAAGTTTTTATTTAAATTTAATTTTAATTATATATATATATTACAATCAAAAATTGAAACCGCCTAGAAAAAAAGTTTTTTTTTTTAACAATTAATTGTTTAATGCGCCTAACAGTTTAACCTCTTGGATTTAATACTATTTAGTTTAAACTAACAGTATAAAGAAATTTTGTGCTGCTAAATAATTTTAATTCTTAACGACAATCTGCTTATCTATGATATTTTTTAAATATATGGGCCAAATTGTTTCATCTTCATAGTAATTTGATATGTCGTAAAATTATCAATGACGATATTGATAAATAGTTAATTGGAATAAAAATAAAATAAATAAGAAAAGGTAATATGTCATCTTTTTTAATTAGAATATAGAGGTGAAGATTGAAATAATAAAATTAAAAGTAACTTGCTATATAAACTTAAAATGTATAAAAATAATTTGAGTGCTGCAAAGAGAAAATGAGGTTGTGGACTTTCAAGTTTATCTTTTAAATAATTGGCGAATAATAGATTAAATTAAAATTTTGTAAGAAACTTTTCTTGGCATTATAATTGATATTTCTTTTTTAGGAGTTCAAATTGTGAATGATTGGCACCATTTCTTTTTTAGGAGTTCAAAATGTGAACGATTTCACAAAGTTCTGAAGTTATAATTTGTTTCCTTTTTAGGAGTTTAATATCAACAGAGATTACATGATCTAAATTTAGCCAACAAAATTGGTTAAAAGTGAAAAGATGAATAAAATTTTAATACTATAGTTATTCTGATTTTGTGTGACATAGTGATATAGCTACCTTATTTTAACTTCAACTATAGTTTATTTGTAATTGCCTAAAAAAAATTATCCATTTGTTTAACGGTTTAACCTATCAGCTATCTGGTTTTAATACCATTCCGAAAAAATCAACGTCATTCAAACATCATAGCAGATAGCATCACACCCTAAAAATTTCACTATCTGGTCAAATCAAAATTTAAGTCATGTAACATAAAATCAAACAAAAACACATTCAAACCCTAACACTAACATTATTCTACCTAAGCAGAAGCAAAATTTTATGCGATTAAATGTTTTCAACCCTTAGTTATCTATGGTATATCTTGATTTTAGTATACCAATTTTTTAAATATTTTTAGCAACTTTCAGATTATAATGTAGATAATTCGATACATCATAAATCACATGATAATCATACCATATTGGAATTCTTGCTTTCAGGACTATTTTAGTCCCAAAAGGAGTTCTTTTTCTTTTAGCAAAGATCCCATATGTAAGAATAATAACGACAGTATTAAAAGATAAATGAAATTATATGTACTATAGTATGAAGGCATTTATTTAGAAATAAAATAAAATAAAATTAATAAAAAAAGGTGCACAGATAAAAATCTGAAATGAACCTGAAATGTATAGAATAATACCAAGAGAAAAAAAATGTGACTTCTGGTGTTTTTAAGCTTATTTATTATTTATTAGATTCAACTCGTGAAAATTTGTGATATCTGATATTATTGATTAACGTATCGTATATGATATTATAGAGTCTAATCTAGTAAGTAATAAGGGGTTAAAATCAAAAGTTCGAAAACTTATCTTTATAACAAATACATATTTTTTTTAATAATATAAGTCAGCACTCATGAATAATGAACCGGATCACGATAACTGAAATTGAATTGTACGCGTCGATGGTTGTGTTTTTGATCAAATTTTAGCAACTGTTTTATATAATGTGTGTTAGAATATATAAATCATTTATATTGCCTACAATTTATATACATGTTATTTTTTATTAATAGTTTATTTAACAATTCTTGTCTATCTAGGGTGAATGAACTTTGTTGAAATGAGCAAGAATACAATATGTTTATCACTTCTGACATATACGATTGGTTACATAACAATAAGTACCGAAATTGACCAGTTAGAATTGAATTTTAATAATATATAGAAGATAGATTAGTTACTGTGCAATGGTAGATATGCATAGATCCTGATCACAGTACCCTTTAAGCGGACAGACAGTTATAACTTTTATAATATAGATGAGATGAGGCAATTAATCATGGCACCATTGCATTTAAGAATACTCTAATCACTAAACTTTAAGAATACACTAATCACTACCGTTAAATTTATTTCGCGTATGAGATCTATGATGCAATAATGGTATTATCATTCTCTGTAATTTATTTCTGCCAAACCTGGTCACCAAAAGATAAGCTACTTTGAAAAAATAAATTAATGCACGTTGAATAATCAATAATCCTTATTTACACTAGTTATTTGTATATGCGTGAAGTAAACAGTTTAATACAGTTTAATGAACGTATTTAGAATATTATAACAGATAATACAATAATATACTATAAATTATTAACAAAATTTATTCTCATGTGTTTTTATGCAATGTAATTTAATAAAATTTATTGATCAAGCGATAAATACTTAATAAATTATTAAAATTTTATATTACAATAAGAATAACAAAAAATAAAATTTTAATTGAAACACTAAAAAAATATGTCAAAAGAAAAAAAATTTACTAAATCCCAGCGAGTAAAAAAACTTCAAAAAAACTATTGGAGATAATAAAAACTTTGCTGCTTGATTAATAAAAACTTCAAAACAACCCGCTACCAACAGCTTCAATATCACCAAAATACGACGATATTAACGATGATATTCTAGTAAGAAAGACGATTATTTAAAAAAAAAAAGAAAGAAATTAGTATAATAATCATTAGAGATACTAACAAAAACATATATTGGTATCCCATTAGCTATTATTTAGACTAACTAAATAATACCCAGGTCTCACGGCAAGGACGTCAATACCAAAAGTGACCAAAAAACAATAATAAAAGATTGCAAACTATACCGAGCTTTCACAACCTGGGTGTGAAAGCAAAAAATATCCTCGAGAGATTTGAACTACTGTAAGGAAAAGTTAGCAACAAAAAAAACAAATCCAAATCCTCGAGAATAAAGGGGCCTTCCCAGGTAAGGAGGAGGCATACTTTTCTAGCCCGTTCTTGACGCTCTTCTGCGTGGGCTAGTCAATGCACTATAAAAAAAAATACTTACCTATAAAAGCTTTCAAACGAAAAAAGTTAAAAATAGGTATAGCAACTGAACACAAGTGCATATAGAATGATATACATATCTTAATTGCAACAAACGACTTGCAAACCGCAAAAAAAAAAAAAAAAGAAAAGGTTCATATATTATAATAATATGTTGAGTAGATGTACTGAATACAGGAATAAACATATTCGAATGAAAATAAGGATTAATAAGAAAAAAAGTGACCTTATATATCATTTTTCATCATCGTGTTTGTATTGTTGAGATCAAAAATACACGTAGAATCGGCATTATCATGAGGTTTTATTTTTCATGTGCTAAAACCAGCTTTAATCAGTTTAGTATTCACGAGCACGTATGGGGATCTAATCAAATTGTAGAATCAGGGAGGATCTACGAACAGTTCTTACGGACAGTGCATGCTGACTGACATTAACAAATCCACCTACTATAACATATGGGCGGATTTGACTCATTGATGTGATAATTAGAGAAATGATCTACATGTATATTTTTGATATAAACAAATCACGAACTTGAATAACCGACCAATCAATTTATTACACGTGATTACTGTGATGTTTGTTGTGATTGAATTCTGATTGAAAATTACCAAATAAGGGGGTCGTCTAAAGCCTGGCACCTCAGGAAATTACCTGAATCACGGGAAACCACGGAATGCGCATGATTACGATTATTTCCGAATGACGATAAGCTTTTTTTTTTTTTTTTTT